>APFE030156632.1:27564-66200 GCA_000404065.3 Pinus taeda
AAACACATATTTATCCATAGAAATCTTCAAATCCTTGTACACTTGAACATCCTCATTATCAACCTGTGTATGTTCAATTTGTTTTGCTGGGACTTGCAATTTCTTTGCTAAGTTGTCATTTATAAGATTTTGTTTGCAACTCGGATTGATAGACACAATGATTTTCTCCTTCTGAATCAATCCATGAACCTGCAATACCGAGATACCAGCCAAAAATAACCCTTTTGGTTCGTTGGTTTCCTTCTTTCCTGTAAAAATAACAGCTTTGCTAGGTTGTGTGTCTGTCTGTGTGTGCTTATTCACAAGATTTGATTTACGGTCAAAGCGCTCTATAAGAGATTTGGCAAATTCGGTCCAACTCGCAAAAGGTCTATTGCTGATGCCATTCCGCCCATTGCCTTCGTTCATTGTCCAAGTACATGGTCCCCACTCTCAGCTTAGTCCAATCATCTTGGAGACGATTCAATTTGAAATACTGGTCCATTCGTGCTAGCCATGCGGACGGTTGAGAACCGTCAAATTTATACAACTCCATCGAATTCTGATCTAGGCCCGCCATCACAAAAATATTGGTGAAAAATTGAAATGGTCACAGATCCGTCAATATTGCTCAGAATCTCTATTATAGCCTGTTTTTAGAAATGGAACAACCACTCTGCATCTGCCCATGTGGTAGAAATCTTGATCCAGACACTTGAAATTTCAGATCTGCGCTACTATTCTCCCGCCGTCACTCAAAATTTCTGAAAAAAGTGCTGATTTTAAATCAGCGATATCTCTCTCATCCGGACTCCGATTCGCCTGATTTTTTTTTGAAATTGTGTGTTTTTTCACAAAGATTTCAGATCTGCAATTAGATCTTGCAGATCATGCACCAGGACGTCTATATCTGCGCCGCAAATTCGCTGCCCTGAAAAATTATCTGCAACCCTACTGATTTTTAAATCAGCGATATCTCCTTCATCCGGACTCCGATTTGACCGATTTTTTTTTGAAATCGGCTATTTTTTCACAAAGAATACAGATATGTAATCATATTTTTCAGATCTTGAACCAAAACTTACAGATCTGATCTGCAAACTCGCCGCCCTTGAAACCCTGCAAAAAATGAAAAAAAAAATCTCCACTTTTGTGCCCAAGAAAGTGCTCTGATACCACTTGTTGTAGATCTATACCCAGAAACATATGAAAATATAAGTAATAGAAATAAACCCAAGAAATAAGAAGGAGATGATTCTTTATTGATCAGACCCTTAAGGTAGGGCAACACCATACATTCACTCCTTAAGGAAGGAGAATACTCCAGAAGCCATATGCCTATTCATACAATATTACTTCTCTTCATATCTCTCCATGTGGAGTCTCTAGCCTCTATATAGGCCTCATACATACAATACCATGTATCATTACCATGGTTTCCTCATACCATCAACTAATACCATGGGCCCCACTTTAAACTTATTATTTAACTACTTGTGGTCCCTTACTGACATGGGTTTTAACCACCTTATTTTTATTACTATTTGGCCCATCCCATTATTACATTATTACCTTGGGTACCTCCCTCGGTACCCCATATTACCCCCCCTAGGTATATAACAGAGGCCTTTTAGGCCTATGTTTTTAGCCCAAATGATGAGATATGTTGACTGTGAGTTGTCGTTGTTATGACCGTAGGAAGACCCTTCCTTTCTTGCACGTGTGGCTGTGTTTTACCCTAGAAACAATCCTTAACCCTCATTGATGACTTCTCCTTCTTCGTTGCACTAGAGGCTCCTTAAACTTGTGTTTTCTTCTCTCCTTTTTGATCTTCTACCTTCGTTGATTTCAAAGGTGAGTGAGCTTGACGTTGGAGGAGTGGACAACCTCTATATATAGAGGTTTGTCCCTCCTTTAGGTTGACTTGCTCTATTTATTTCAGATTGCTTCTTTTGATGGTGCCATTGCATAGAGGAGACTTGACTTTGCTTGGAGGTGTATTCTTTGACTCTAATACATAAGTATACATAGTATAACATGCCCTTAAGGTCTTCAACATTTATTTTAACTCTTTGGCTCACCTATAGCACTTTAAAATGTGATAGACCTATTTCAATGAGAAAGAAACTCATTGACAAATATAATAAAAATTATATTTATTTTCTTAAATAAATACAAATATAAAAAGTATATTTATGAAGACCAAACCTAGTTACATTTCCATCAACACTCCCTCTTAACTAGTGAGGTATTCATACAACATTACAAGGTGTTTGGCTAGTTTTTCAATCTTGAAGAATTCACATAAGAGAAACTGGATTGGAAATCCATCTGTTATGGCATCCGAAGTAACCCACATTGTTTCCACAACAAGGCCTTGACTAACAACTCTATCTCTCAATAGATCATAGCACAATTTTAGCGAGACCAATGACTTATATAGACCTTAGTCATTGTCTCTCAAGGTACATACCCACCCGAGTGTTGACTGAGTATGACCTTCTAGGACTATTCTTATCTTGGGTTCCCAGCCCTCAAAGAATATCGTTCATCTTGCCTACTCTTGTCTTGGATGCCCTACACATCCTTAAAGAGTATCGGATGCCAGATGATTACCCTATCCTCCCTTTATTTCTTCCTAAGTGAATACAAGAATGTTGTGTCTATCTCTTCCTCTTGAATGAGGAAGACATGCCCAAGTTTCCTCTAATAGGTAACTTGCTCAAGTTCCTGTGTAGTTGGGAACTTGTCAGAACTCCCTCTTAGCTAGGGCATTTTCCATTCATTAGCAACTTCTTCTTCGTGGATCCTTTAGTTTCTTGATCTCCTTCTTTCCTTTGATGTCACGAAGTCTTTGTTCGAACTTCTTCTTGGTAGGGCGCCATCCATCGATCACTTTCCTCCCTGGTTTGTCATGTCATTGCTTCCTTTGTAGAAAGTGGCCTTCTTGTCATATATCAGGTTCTCTTGTCATCTGGCTACTCATTTGTCATCTTGTCTATGCTTCGGAATAATTTTTCATATGGATACTTCGTTGTACTTGCTTGTTTCCATACTTCAATCTAGTAGCCCTTCATGACTTCATCCTGAATTTGCTTCAACATAAAATGGTACTTTTGTTGGATGTCTTCTTCACCATGACATCTTTGTAGAGTAGAATCAATTATTTGAACCTTTCATATCTCCAAGGCCTTCACAGGTGTCAAGGGTCTTCTTCCTTTGTCAGAGTTGTCATGCCTTCTTTCAAGAGATGTCTTCAAAGTATCTTGTCAGATAGTGATTCTTTGTAACCATGGTGTTCTTCACATCCTTGATCTCTTTCTTCATTTGCATCTTCTTGGATAGATTGGTCAACCACCTTATGCTCCTTGTGGGAGCACTTTTTCATTTCCTTCTTCTTGGACTAGTCAGCATTTCTTCTTCATGTGATTCTTAGTTAGCAATATTATGCTCCTTATGTGAGCATATCCTTTTGTTGACCTTCATTGCATCATTGGTGAAAGAGATTCTTTCATACTTGATCATGTTATAGAACTATTCCCATGACTCAATAATATACATATGATGACATGACTTAACTTTGATGCATACATACCTCATCTTCATTTTTGTTAGATCATCTTGTCTTCATTTGATTTTCCATGGTGTGGCCCTTCTTGCTTCATCTTAGCTTTTCTGCATATCATCCTTTTCTTAAATCCCATGAATGGACTCCCAATGAGACATCTGCTCTTGTTTATGAATATTCTTTTGAAGATTCTATCAGAGGATCTAGAAGATCCTTAACTTGCAAACGTTTCTTCCTTTTTGATGATGGAGGCCTTCTAAGATTCTTAATCATGATCAAATTTCTTTCATTGTGGATGAGGTCCTATACTAGGTATGCTCCTTCAACATGAATACCTTGAGCTATATCTACCTTGCTCCTATATTCTAGAAGATATATTTAACCGTGCATTCTATTCTATTTCTACATGCTCCTATACTACTCAAAACTTTGAAAGAATACTTAAGTAGAGAGTCTTGACTTATTCATAGTAGAGATCTGGAGGGTCTTCCTTTTTCTGCTTCTTTTCTTCTTCTTTCATTTCTTGAGTTACATGAGCTTCTTCCCTTTTTCTTTTGTTTTTTTTGTCCTTCTTAAGTTTAGGACAATTCCTTTTGTAATGTCCATATTCTTGGCATCCAAAGCATTGGACTTTGGACATATCTTTATTTCTTGTTCTTTGTGGACCAAATTTGCCAAATTTTCGCTTTCTCTTGGCCATGGTAGCAAATGATTGCTCCTTTGATCCCACATATTCCTTTTCTTTGAGTCTTGTTTCCTCTATCTTGAATAGAGACCACATTTCACTTAGTGGGGTGGCTTCCTTTTTGGCATATATGCTTGATGTGAAGTTGCCCCAATCCTCAGGTAAAGCATTAAGTACTACATTTGTCATTTCCCTATCATACATGACTTCCCCTAGCTCTTGAAGTTGATCCCTCATCTCAAAGATATTCATGAAGTAGGGAGATATTCCTTCCTTTGATATCTTCATTTTGTACAATTCATTTCGTAGAGATATCACTTCTCCAATTGTGGTTATCGATAATAACTCTACTAGTTTATCATAGATTTCTTTTGATGCTTCAAGTTTGGAGACATAAGGAATGGGAGAGTCCTTGATAGATTCTATTAGAATCCTTTGGGCTCTTGTTTCATCCTTATTGTACTTGTCTAAGGCTTGAGTTTTTTCCTTAGCAACGATAGTGATATTCCCTTTGATGTGTTCTAGAAGTTCATTCTCCTTGAGAATTAAATCAGTCATCTTCTTCCATGCAAGAAAGTTATTGGTACCTACCAATTTGTTGCTTTCCTTGCAAAAAGATATCGATGTATATTCATAAGGGGACATATACGTACTTGATATATTTTGAGATATAGTGGACTTGCTTTCTCCTTAAAGACTTGATGGCTTGCCTTCCTTAGATCTTGATGTTCTTCAAGTTGCTTTCTCCAAGTGGACTTGCTTGATGATGAGATTTTCTTGATGACTTGTAGATGATGTAGGTCCTTCTTTGATTTTATCTTATTGTAGGTGCCTTTATATAAAGCTCTTCTTCTTGCTTTGTAGTCTTCCTCGATGAATAATAGATGGTAGACCTTCTTGTCTTTGAAGTGATTGAGACTTCTTGGCTTGATGCTTCAACCTTGTAGATGTTCTTGATATTTTCTTCCTTGATGAGTCACCTATGAGTGTTCTCGAGATGTCCTTTTCTTGATGTGTCACCTTATGAGTGTTCTTGAGATGTCCTTTCCTTGATGTATCATCTTACCTCTAATACCATGTTGAAGAATCTAGAGCAATTAGGTGTAGTGTGATTCTTCTTGCCTTGATAACAATTTGTGAAATCTTTTTACAATTTGTCTTGTTAGCTTAATCTTCTTCTTCTTATTATTAATGCATGTGTGTGTACTTCATCAAACTTCTACCAAAAACATAAGAACAAGAACACAAGATGTTGGTTCTCTGCTAGGGCCAAAACCTCTCTTCTCTGGAGAGGAAAACCCTTCGGTAAATTTCTCTTATTGAAGCTTCTTATTGATTAATTTCAAACCCTATACCCCTGACTAGAGTATCCTCCAAGCACAAGTCAAGTCCTTCCTCCTTTCTACACTTTGTCTCCCAGACACTTTGTCCTTCTCCTTCTGGCACTTTGTTCCCCGACATTTCGTCCTCCTTTTTCTAGCACTTCGTTCTTCTTTCAACTATTAATAGATCTTGTTGCACTTGCTCTAGAAGAGACACTTATCCTTGATCTTTGATGAGACCCTTTCACATGGGACGATGTCTTCCTTTTCTTCACCAACCTACAAACTTGTATGACTGTAATGGGAGGGTTGTTATGACAACAAAGACAATTGCCTTCTCTTCGCACGTGTGACTATAATAGGCTTTAGGATAGTCCTATTAACTTCGCTTTTCTTCCTTGTTTCTTCACTTGAGTGGGAGGCCTTTTAGGCCTATGTTTCTCGCCCAAATGATGAGATATGTTGAATGTAAGTTGTTGCTTCTGTGACTGCAAGAAGACCCCTCCTTACTCACACATGTGGCTATGTTTTACCCTAAAAATGGTCCTTAACCCTTGGTGATGACTTCTCCTTCTTCGCTGCAATAGAGGCTCCTTAAACTTGTGTTTTATTCTCTCCTTTTCACCCTTCTACCTTCGTTGATTTCAAAGCTGAGTGAGCTTGACGTTGGAGGAGTGGAAAACCCCTATATATAGAGGTATGTCCCTCCTTTAGGCCAACTTGCTCTAATTATTTTGGGTTTCTTCTTTTGATGGTGCCATTGCATGGATGAGACTTGACTTTGCTTGGAGGTATATTCTTTGACTTTAATACATAAGTATACATAGTGTAACATGCCCTTAAGGTCTTCAACATTTCTTTTGACTCTTCGACTCACCTATAGCACTTTAACATGTGCTAGACCAATTTCAATGAGCAAGAAACTCATTGACAAATATAATAAAAATAATATTTCTTTTCTTGAATAGATACAAATATCAAAGTACCTTTATGAAGACCGAACCTAGTTACATTTCCTTCAACACAGCTGAGAGTTTAGCCAGTGTTTTTTCTGACGAGTTTGACAAAATTATATAGTATTTTTCTGAGATTTGATAGAGATTACAAGTTGTCGAGAGAGAACGAATCTCTAGAGGACAAAACGCAAAATAACATAAATTATGTTCCACGTCTCTGGTGTGGGAGATGCTTATGTTAACTGTAATTGATAGAGATTAATTCATATTACAATCAAAATCTGTTGAGAACTGACTATTGTAGCGAGGCTCCAATTAGCTTTGTTTGGAGTGGTCATTGTATATTGCGAGAGTAGTTTTTTTTTTTTGTGAGTACGAAAAAAGCCATATTGTATTCATTAAATTTAGAGATAATAATACATCATTAGACAATTATGATAAACTTATAGTGGACCCAGATATGGCATGCAAGCCAATGATGAGAGATATCAAATTCTGTTCACAAAAAATACAGAACCTCACACATACTAACAGATTATAATAAGGCAGCGAATGGAATAGTTATAGTAATCAGTATGTGAAAACTTCAAGAGCTGAGGAAAATAGGAAAAAATATAAACGGGGTACATGATACATATTAGAGATAAAGAGAGTTGATAAATAGATTAAGCACCCGGCAGAATGAATTCCTGAATATGGTGCCAAACGATACATACCAGAGATAAAGAGAGTTGATAAATAGATTAAGTACCCGGCAGAATGAATTCCCGAAGATGGTGCCAAACATCACCCGCAGATATGCACATCTTCCAAAATTCGTTTGGAGAGTTCCAAAGGGTAATATTGGGGATTTTAGGTGCAACACCAACTCACAAGGAATATTCTATTGACCAGGATCTTCCTCCACAAAATATATTCTCAGAGTTATATGGTTCAGTTTTAATTGTGCTTCCAAGCCCTATATTCAATCATGCTTCCAAAACCTCGGCTATGGCGTATTCCACTATGACTCTGACTAGTTTGGTTTTCCTTTAACTTAGTTTCCGTCTTAATTAATGTTGTCATCTTCTTCCATCACTAAAATAGTGCTTTGTCTGCATGAATTGAAGCCTGAATTGAATACAACACATAACTCATGATATGCATTGAATTACCCTCAGAAAATATTTTTGCTACGTGCTTAGAAGTATTTTTGGGTGAAGACAGAATTGTTTGAGTACCAGGAAAATTTAATTTTGGGAGAGCTCAAGACTTTATGGATCTTAAAGCTTGGTAGAGGGGCATGTATGTCTAACATCCAACTTATACTGCTTCAATTTTTCAATCATGTTGACTTTTTTCTTTTTCGAAGCACCTCCACTGTTCTAAGGCGTTTTCTTGTTCATAGTTTGGTCCGTTATTAACATAAGTTGGCATTTGTACGCTAAGGGGGGTCGTTTTCAGCAGTTCAAACGATTCAGTAAAGATACATAAGCTAATTATTGGCTTGCTCACAATATTCAACCGTAGAAAGGCATGTTTAGGACAAAATTGGCAAAGGTATCTAATCGATCAGTTTTGATCTGTGACTAGTTTTCATCAATCTGTTGTAGAAAGAAAAGCAGGAGTGGATCAATATTTTGTTTATAAGTTGTGTAGAATGGCGGTTTTGAAGCTGGAGATCTGGAAGGCATTGTGTGGTTGTAGCGAAGCAAATCCAATCGATGGCATAGGTCTGCATGTCTTTATAACAACAATCAAATAGCCCCACTATCCAAATTTGTGAATTGGTGTTTGGTGCAAGCATCGGTATGGCTCAAATTCTTAGCGGGTAAAATTTTGATTGTCTTTGGCTGGTTAGAGCCAAAATCAGAACTAAGGCACATCTAAATTCTTTAGCAGTGCCAAGAGGGATTTCCCCTTTCCTTGGCATTGTTTGGTTTATATATCGATAAGCTTGAAGAGTGGATATACAATACCAAAAAAGAAGACATTCACTTGGAAAGATATGTGGTGAAACTATTTTTATATGCAAATGACCTTATTCTTATTACTAAATCTACCCCAAGTTTGAGAGAACACTTGAAAGCTCTCAAACTCTTTTGTTAAGGGGTTGGAATGCAAGTAAACACCAGCAAGTCCAAAGTCATGATTTTTTCTTTGACAAGAGAGAAGCAGCAAGTTACCTTTTTCTTTGAAGGTAGCCCCTGGAGGTTGTAGATGAGTACAAGTACCTAGGAATTGATTTCCACTATAGGCTTAGCTGGGAGACATGTAAATCAAAGAGAATCAAGGAGGGTGGAATGCTTCATGCCTTCTAGAAGAGTTGCAGACAAGCAAACCTATGGGATTGGAAGATTGAGAAAACCCTGTTTGGTTTATTAGTGGTGCTAGTTATCATCTATTGTTTCCAGATGTGGGGGAGTAGCATGTCAGGCCACAAATGACAACAAATAGAAAGAATTCAAAAGCATCTAATCACAAGTAGTTTCAAAGTCAAATCAATTGTCCCATAAGATATCATTTTAGTTGAGGCTAGTATGTCTCCAATTGAGGCTTCAACAGTCATTGATTTGTTAAGTTCCCTGAAATATGTTGAAAATATGGATAAGCACCGTTGGCCCAAAATGGTTGTTGAATAAGAGCTAAATCATTAGAAAAAGACATGGATGAAAAAAAATAGAAATAATTGGGCAAATGGGACATAAATCTGCATGATTGTCTTCACGCTAAGGAGATAAAAAAGTGGGTATTCAAAAAATTCAGGACTGCCATGTAGACAAAATAGGAAAAAAGAAAAAAAAAACATATTATGTCAAAGAATTTAACCCTGCATGGAAGCATGATGATAAAGAGTATTTGATACCCTCAACCAAGGGAAAAGCTAAAATTTTAATTGTACAATTGAGGACTAACTTTCATCATCTAAGATGTGAAACTGGTAGATGGATGGTCCATTAGAGATTTTTTTAGGTCTAAAATGGGCCTCCTAATGAATATTATAAAATAATAGTGGAAATAATAAAATAAGATTAGATTACATCATCAAATTTTAAAGGGAAAATAAAAAACTACTTTTCCAACTCGTATTTTCAACTTATCTCCCTACAGTTTTACTCAATTTTCACTCGATGCATAATTTAATTCCTCATCCAAGGAGCACCCATGTTGCATACTTTTGATGGACCCTGCTACACGAAAAATCAGAAATACATGAAAAACGTTATTACAATCACGTTTTTCATGTATTTTTCATTTTTTGTGTAGTAGGGTCCATCGAAATTATGCAACATTGGTACTCCTTGGATGAAGAATTAAATTTTGCATCCAAGGAGTGTTCTCGCTCGAAATTTGAATAAAACCATAGGGAGATAAGTTGGAAGTACAAGTTGAAAAAACAGTTTTTTACTTTTTTAATTTTTTATCTTTTTATTTTTTTACTCCAAAAATGGTGAATCATCCCCCATGGTTGAAATCATCATTTTGAATCATATTGGTTCTTATAAAGTTAATTTGTGTTTTACATTTTTGTTTTGAGACTCATTTTTTACCTCAAAATTTCTCTAATGCCTAAAGAAGATTCATAAGAAAGAAGTTGCAGTTTTTGAAACATAGGGATGGTAGAAACATAATGGCATTCTATCAAAGAATGTGTAGCGTATGAAGATATTCGTCATCAATTTGATAACAACCTAAAAGTGAACAACCTCAGTAAACTTTTTGAGGATGCAAGACTTCACGAAACAATGAATTTCTTACTCAAGATTCATAACAGGAGAAACAACATGGAAAATAATATGAATATGGATTAAGTTACTATTGGGTGGTCCCTTAGACCACGATGTTTTGTGGACGTCATTAAAAATCATTCAATTCAACTCAACTCAATTGCAGCTTGTTGCATGAAGACTTGTTGTGCTAGTATGTTTCAATCAACTTTCATTTAACCAACGATCTAGGTTAGTGCTTAGTGATAGTGATATGCCTTTGGAGGTATATGAAGTGTAACTTGAATCTATGAAGGGGAGAAAAGTGAGCATTTTTACTTTTGGTCATCACATGTGTGAAGGCTTATTTGGGCTTTAATTTAATGAAAAGTAAACATAGGTCACAATACTAGTTGAAGTTTTTTCAAGGTATTAAGATGAGAAGATCACATTATATTATCATCATATGAAAGATTTTATAATAAAGATAGCATTTTTCATGGTCTTTTCCCTTAGATCTGATCAAAATATAAGGGAATCTAAGGATAATTGTCATTGTGTACAAGTTTAAATGAGTGATTGTGAATTTGGTCTAAGTAAGATGACATTAAAATCAAATTAATTGGAGCATTGCAAGGCGTAAAGTATCAAACCCTTAAAAGTCAAATGATGATGTAACAAGATCTGCCTAAAATTGTGATGCAAAAGCATTCCCCATCAGAAAATCAACTATTTTGTGCAAGATCTGCCTAAAATTGTGATGCAAGAGCATTTCCCATAAAAAAATCAACTATTTTGTGCAAGGTATGAGGGGGTATTGAAATTAATAAAGGGAGTGAACTCCCTTAATGGATTTAATTATATTTCATTAAATTAGTTCTAGAAAGATAGAGTAATTAGGAAGATAGAGATTTGTTTTCCCTAATTTACTATGTAAATGCCTTATGAGTTAGATAAGTATGTGTAATTAGTTATAGGGAGATAAGAATCAGTTGTAGGTTCTCGAACTAACCTTCCATGTTAAAAATGCAAGCATGTGGACACATAAAAAAAGGCCAAATGAATGAAAATCAGGGCACAGAGAGAAGAGAGAGAACGAGAAGTTCTGTGTAGAAGCATATGTATGGATTTTAATGGAATGAAATAATATTCATATCATCAGTGCTTAAATTGTTTGTGTATTCGTAGGAGGATTGGGAATTTTTGTGTGAAATAATCTTGTAGAAATGTAAGGAAACATCATTGAAGATGAAGATTGAATTCAAGTTAGAATCCAAGAAGTGGTCTAGTGTATATGAAATTTATACATATGTATGTCTAAATTAAAATGGTATAGAAGATCTTTGTTGTAATGGAGATAGGAACCAGTTTCAAGTGGAGAACAAGAGATCAAGGTTTATGTGTGAATGATCCTTGGTAAAGAACGAATTTCAAATTCATAAATAATGGTGCTTGTACATATGGAATATGAACACAATAGTTTTTACTAAAGACTAAGGGAGAGATGATTTCATTTCACTAGATAAAGAAAGAGAGATCTTGCAGAGTTAGAAGGATGTTGTCGAGTTCTAAAAGATTGGTAAGGTAGTAGAGGTAAAGTTCCAGAGGGACGTGACATCAATCTTTTGAAGGAGATGACCTCGAGATTTCAAGGAAATGTATTGTAATTGAAAAGTTGAATAGAGGATTAGTGGCAATTTTCCATAAAGATAAGTTGAGACCATTAGAGTCATTGGTTGAAGGAGATCAGTTGCAAGAGGAAAGGTATGAAGTCTTCAATCAAATGGTGATGTGAACACCATATAGGAAATGTATGGGATCGAAGTTTGGGTTGTGCTTTGACATGTCGATATATAGAAGAATGTGATCATAATGTGAATGTGCATCTACGTTGTAAGGAAGTGTGATGCATGTGTATTGGACCAGTCTCATGGGGTGTGATGGAGAGCATATTTTAGTGCGGAGTTAAATCAACAACCCAATTAAATTGTATTGTAAAGAGATTGCAGTTCCATTGAGGTATTCATGTGTCTATAGTTCAGTTCTCGTTCCACGTGTATGATTCTTGCTACCAGAGTAGAGCATATTTTAGACCATTATTTTTGTGTTGAAGAAAAGACTCTTTAAATATTTGTTAAATCATGTAATATGCTTGCTCTTGGGGTAGTTTCCAATGATGAAGGGTTTTATGATTTGTGAGTATTAATGGGTACATGGTCATGAGAGTTGTCCCTAGATTGTATTTTGAGTGGAATAGAAGTGTAGGCTTGGGAAATCTTGTGGTGTTGTTTCTTGTCAACCATTACAGGAACAAGGGCTTCATGTGCCTAGAGGAATAGTGAATTGAATTTGTTTGGTGGCATTAATAATCCACCCAGCAAGGGGAAGCTAGCACAAGTGGTATCCAAGCTTTAACTCTCTTGGAAAAAAGAAACATAACTGACAACATCACAAATTGAAATCTAATTGAGTTAAATTTAAATTATCTAATTTGAAATTCATATTGGTGACTATAGGATAAAGTTTTGTGCAAAAAAGGCATTGAAGTCCTTTGGAAAGGAAACCTACTTTGGGAGGAAAGTAGAATTATGTTCTTTGAACATTAGAAGACTACAACAGTTAAGCCAGAGGAGGATAAGGAAACTACATTAGTAGTATGCAAGTTCATATGAGTTGAACAAGGAGGTGAAATGATCTTGTGTTTACAATAAATTTCTAAAGTAAATTATTGATTATAGGTAGCATTTGGGAATGTGTTTACACAGGATGATTGTAACTAAGAACAAGTGAAGTTCTTGATTGTGATGGAGCGGAGCTTGGAAGCAAAGGCCTAGAGTTGATTTAGAGGAGAGAAATTACAAATGAGTGCAAGAAGAAAAGGCAAAGACATTGTGCAAAAGATTGTTGGAAGATAAGATCTTGAGAAGATCTGGAAGGTATTCAGTGATATTTTATTGACTCTGGTGATGAGAATTTTAATTTGCAAATTGAAGTAGACAAGAAGAATAACGATAGTAGCAACATAGCTAAGAGAGTTGTAAGATAGAATCATTGATAGTATTGAATGAATGCATTAGAGAAATTTTGAGGTCTAAAATGGGCCTCAAAACAAAAATGTACAACCAAAATCAACTTTATAAGAACCAATAGGATCCAAGATGATGATGTCAACCATGGGGGATGATTCACCATTTTTGGAGTAAAAACGTAAAAAGATTAAAAGATAAAAAATAAAAACTTTTTCAACTCATATTTTGAACTTATCTCCCTACGGTTTTACTCAAATTTTGAGCAGGAACATTCGTTGGATGCATAATTTAATTCTTCACACAAGGAGTACCCATGTTGCATACTTCTGATGGACCTTGCTACACGAAAAATGAGAAATACATGAAAAATGTGATTGATTGCAATCACATTTTTCATGTATTTCTCATTTTTCGTGTAGCAGGGTCCATTGAAAATATGCAACATGGGTACTCCTTGGATTAGGAATTAAATTATGCATCCAACAAGTTTTCCCGCTCAAAATTTGAGTAAAACCATAGGGAGATAAGTTGAAAAAGTAGTTTTTTTTTTTTTCCTCTAAAATTTGATGATGTAATCTAATAGTATTTTATTATTTCCACTATTATTTTGTAATATTCCTTAGGAGACCCATTTTAGACCTCAAAATTTCTCTAGTTGAGGAAAAGCATGTGAGATCTTTCATAAGAGAAAAGAGGTGTGGAAAAAAACCTTAATAGTTCCAGTTGAAATTGGAAAAGGAGGACAAGTGAATGTTATCAAGTGAAAGTGAAGTGGAGAAGCCTAAGAGGAGCAAGTAGTGCTCAAAAAGGGTTCTAGGTGAGAGAACCATGGGAGTACTAGAGGACCAAGTTAAGGGAGATAAGCTTTGTAAGGTATTGGGTAATAGGTCAATGGAGAATTCTTGTTACATGGGCTCGACTGCATCTCACAGTTAGCAAAAAGAAGCTCATAAAGAGATGGGGTGATGACAAATGATAGTCATAACAAAAGTTCAGGGATAAGCCATCGGAGAATGAGCGATGAAGATTTTGATAGAGAAATCGTTCAGGTAAAAGTACAATTGAATGTACTAATGGAGTTATTATGAGAAAGTGAGCAATACCAAAGACACAGATGGATTCTGTGAAAGAAAGTGATATGGAATATGTTACGGGTAAATTTGAAGAATGAGAAGCTCAAAAGAGTTGAGCTTAAGCAAAGAATAATGATTGAAGAAATAGGTTTCATTTGTGAGCACGGGAAAGGACCTTTACATGGATAAGAGGATGGTGATGATGATGTTGACAAGAGACTTCAGGAGAGTCCTATGGATTACCTGAAAAGTATAGATCATTATGAAGGTTTGATGACAGAGACAACAGAGGAGGCTAAAGACCTTATGTTTTTTAAAGCTAATAATTTGTTTATGGTTGCAGGTTATGAAGGTGATGAAGGTAAACAACTACCTATAGTTTTCATGCAGGAAGGAATGTCTAACGAACATAACCAAAGTAAAGAATACCTACAGTTAGAAAATGGAATTGTTGAAACACCATTGCAAGAGCCTATTGACCCAACAACAAGGCAAAGTTGGCATGTGAAGATAGAAATGAGGGGGACAAAGAAGATAAGGAACAATTACCAAAAGTTGTTACAAAAGAAGGTAAAAATGATGGGTCGATTCATGAAGATAACTCTATAGAACAACATTCACAAACACATTTCACAAATTGAAACCGTAACATTAATTAGGAAATAAGAAAATATGAACTGCAACTGAAATTTGACATAATGCACACGCAATAGAACTCATCATTATTTTATTAGTATATAAAATGTTGGTACAAAACCAGAAATGGTTTAGGTAATGGCCTCAAAATATATCTACTACAACACTAAATCGGGCCACCAAAATAATTGAACTGCTAAGCACAGCTTGTGAATTTTGGATAAATTCACCAAGGAAAGAGTTGGGTGCTCGCCCACTCTCATTGAATCATCCGAGGGTTTTTGTCTTGGGGCTACTGCTGAAGTTGGGAACTCTCGGTTCTCCAAACCTCTCCACAAGAAAGAAAAATCCACACCAAGATGTCCCAAATGATCTCTTCCTCCTCCTTTTAAAGATCCCATAGATAGATCTCCAAGTCTCTAGAAGGATCTTATTTTGATTATGTTAATATTATTCTAAAAACTCCTTTTTGACTATATCTTCTAAGTGATTTTTAATTTAATTTTATTTCACTAAGTCACTTTTGGCCATCTATCCTTCAATTAATTATTTTCCCCTCTTTTAATTTAATTAAGTGACTAATTAAAGTCACTTTTAATCTAGGAAAATGGTCAACCACCCACCATACTCTCCTCAGCCACTATAAGTCACTTCTAAGAATATCATCATATAGATCTTCTCATTTTGGTTCCAACGAACTATTAGACTAAGGTATTCCATCAAATATTCCACTTGGAATGCCACCAAAAGCATAATTAAGTCGACCCATTAATAACTCTGCTTTTTGAAATTTGTCGAAATGCAATAGAACGAAAGGAAAATTGTGCGGATGAAGGTATATGCCAAGTGAATGTCATCAGATCCCATAAAAATCCGTCAAAAATCCTCTGAGACCCCTTATGACATAATCCTGCGCCTGCGGCCTGGTCATCAGATACCTTGGAAACCCATCATGGTTGTACTACAAAGGAAAAAAAATAGGGACATGACATTGAAATTCGAAGAACAACTGAATTTTTTGGAAGAGAGGTTAATTAATCTAGAGATTGATAAGTACTACACTGAGTTTTCCGACCTAGTGGGAACCGGTTCTGAGAAGCATATGAGGATGCCAAACCACAAGGGCATGATTTAGGAACTTGGAGAAGAAAGGATTTCCTTGAAAGACAATAATGAGAATGAGGATGAGAAGTGTGATCAACAAGTTGCAAGAAGTGAAGTAAAATTTCAAGGAGAAGTAAATGCATTGGAAGGGACAAAAAATTATATAGGAAACAAGGAAAATAGGAAAGTTGTGTCAAAGAACATCCTTGTAGAGAAGCATGGACCTCGAGAATGGCACAAGGAAAATATTTGCATTGATATGTTTATTTTATGTACAGACATGATATAATCAGAGACATTGGAGAAGAAGGTTTGTATTTCATGACATGGAAATGGAGGAAGCATCAAAGAACATTACATACATGTGAAGTTATACAAACTACCAACAGGGAGTTTGAAGCTTTAGTAATGATAAAATAGAAACCCATGACTTCAAATAGCAACCAACAAAGAAGTATAGGGGAAAAAGAGGTCTTATAACTCTTCCCCATCAAGGCATTATTGAGATAAAAAAATCTAGACAGGGACTTAGAAGGTATGGCCATAGATGTGTTCAATTAGCAACAAAGTATCTTCTAGAAAGTCAAAATGACAGAAGGAGTGGTGAGGGAGAAATCTATAATAGAAAGTACATTTTAAGAGTTGATGAAGAGGTAAATTTCATATTGAGTTACTGGAATCAAAAGAGCATCCAAAAGGAGAGACTAGAAGTCGTTTTTTTTAAGATGAGAGAAGACAAGAGGCATCATTAGATGAGATAGAAAACTCATCTAGAGGCAGATTGGAGACATAGAGGAAAATAAAAAAGAGAGACAACCAAAAGGTTTGAAAATTGAGGTGACAATTTGAGGAAAATGAAAAAATGAAGAAGTCATTGGTTGGCTTAAAGATGGTGCAGATTGCAAGGTTCTTATATGGTTGATGAAAGATGCAAGTGTGCATCTTACGAAAGAAGAGATGATAGGGGAGGGTAATGACAATGTTGAGACCATTGATCATTGGTACATGATCATAGAAGATATAAGAAATTTAATTATTTTTCATTTTGGTGAAAGAAAGAAACATAATTTGTTTGAAGAATCATATAGGTTGAGCATCCAGGATAGAAATATGCAATTTTGGTTTCATATGTTTAGTGAGCAATATCCTCAAGGAGTTGAGGGCGGGAGGAAATGTGGAGACAAAGAAATGAAAATAGTCAAATAAGGGTTTTATGAACATTTGAAGTAATTAGAGTGTAGCAATGATGTATACCAGCCAATAACAATACCGGATATTACATTGGATGATCTTTGGAATCATTTAATGAAGAATCCCGAATGGGATCATAAAGTGATAAATATTAACGAGCAACTTGATAACAATAAATATGAGGGCAATGACATTGAAAAACAAAAACAAAAAAGTTTGGAAAGTAGTGCAACAATAAGACAACGAGATAAATGGAAACAAGCAATATAATATTTGGAAACCGGGATGACGTCAACCAATAGAAACTCACAATCAAGAGATCATGAATATTTTTCTCCTTGGGAACCTAATGCAGGAGGATTTCCCATCATAAAATCAACTATTTTGTACAAGATCTAATGGGGTCTTGAAATTACTAAAGGGAGTGGATTTTGTTAATGGATTTGATTGTATTTCCCTAAATTAGTTCTAGAAGGATAGAGTAATGACGAAGATAGGGATTTGTTTTCCCTAATTTACTATGTAAATGTCTTATTAGTTAGATAAGTATGTATACTTAGTTATAGGGAGTTAACACACAGTTGGAGGTTCTCAAATTAACCTTCCATGTTGAAAATGTAATCTTGTGGATACAGTAAAAAAAGGCCAAATGAATGAAAACCAGGCCACAAAGAGGAGAGAGAGAACGAGAAGTTTTGTGTAGAAGCATAAGTACAGATTTCAATGGAATGAAATAGTATTCATATCATTAGTGTTTAAATAGTCTATGTATTTGTATGAGGATTGGGAATTTTTGCATAAAATAATCCTGTAGAAATGTAAGGAAATCTTATTGAAGATGAAGATTGAATTCAAGTTAGAATTCGAGAAGTGGCTTAATGTATATGAAATATGTAAATATGCCATATGTCTGAATTAAAATGGTATAGAAGATCTTTGTTTTAACAAAGATAGGAATCAATTTCCAGTGGAGAACATGAGATCAGGGTTTATGTGTGAATGAACCTTGGTAAAGAATGAATTTTGAATTCATAAATGATGGTGCCTATACATATGGAATATGGGCACAATATTTTTATTGAATACTAAGGAAGAGATGATTTCATTTCACTGGATAAAGAGAGAGAGATCTTGCAAAGTTAGAAGAATGTTGTCGAGTTCTAGAATACGGGTAAGGTAGCAGAGGTGAAAATACAGAGGGACGTGAAGTAGATTTCAAGGAAATGTATAATAGTTGAACTAGGGATTAGTGGAAGTTTCCTGTAAAGTTCAATCATGGCCATTAGATCCATTGGATGAAGGAGAACATGTACAAGAGGAAAGGTACGAAGTCTCCAATCAAATGGTGTTGTGAACATTGTAGAGGAAATGTATGGGATCGAACCCTAGGATGTGCTTTGACAGGTGGAGATCTAGAAGAACGTGACCATAACGCAAATGCACATCTACGCTGCAAGGAAGTGTGATGTTTGTGTATTGGACCAATCTCATGTGGTGTGATGCAGGGGATCTTTCAATGTGGAGTTAAATCAACAACCTAATTAAATTGTATTTAGAGAAATTTCGTTTCCATTGAGGTACTCCTTTGACTATAATCGGGTTCCTATTCTATGTGTATGATTCATTCTAACATAACAGAGCATATTTCAGACCCTTTTTTTGTGTTGAAGAAAAGGATCCTGAAATATTTGTTAAATCCCGTAATATGCTTGCTCTTGGGGTAATTTCTAGTGATAAAGGGGTTTATGATATGTGAATGATTAATGGGTAGATGGTCAAGCGAGTTTGGCATGGATTGTATTTTGAGTGGAATAGAAGTGTAGACTTAGTAACTCCCATAGTTTTGTTTCTTGTCAATCATTACAAGAACAAAGACTTACCGTGCCTTGAGGAATAGTGAATTGAATTTGTCTGGTGGCATTAGTAGTCCACCCAACAAGGGGAAGCCAACATCAAATTGAATAAGGGGGTCAATTGAGTCAAATAAGTCATCAAATTCAAGATTTTCATTGAACTTCAAGGTGCATAATTGGTAGTACGTGAAATCCTGAAGTACCATAACATCATGTGAGTGTGTTAGGTGAAATATGGGTAAAGGAGGAAAATGTATACTAAATGCCTCTCAATAAATTAAAGACTTGCAAGAATGCAACCATGAATTGCATAATAAAGTTTGAGTACTTGAGTGGAAATTGCAAAAACAACTAAACCATAATTTGATCAAATGGATGACACACTAGCAACTGCAGAAGATCTTCAAAAAGAAATAGAAATGAAGGACCAATTTCTCTATGCTCTTCAGACTAAGTTAAGAGAAAAGCACGGTCAAATTGATGATATGATTGATGCAGTGTCGACAGTAAACGTAGATACAATTTGTGATACAGAAGATCTAATACAAAAGGTCAATGCATCTTGTGATACACATGAATTGATCCAAACAACTGATGCAAGTTGTGTCACAGAGGAGCAAATAATGCAAAGTGGTGCAACATGTCATGCAAAGGACCTTATTCAAAAGTTTGATGCAACATGTGATGTAGTTGAAATAATGGAAAAAGTTGATGTACTTTGTGATAGTCAAGACATAATATAGGTGATTGATGCATAGTTTCATACAAATGACTTAATGGAATCAATGAATCAAGTAAAAAATATCAACAATAGAAGCAATTGTGAAAAAGTAGAAAAACAAGAAAATGTTCTTTCCAAAATGTTTATCAAAGCTTGGGAAGAAATTTTATTCAACAACAATTGGCATGGACTGAGATACACCAAAGAAAACAACTTTCATATTCCAAATTTCTCAAAACCAGTTCATTTTATGTGTAGAATTCCTTGAAGATAATCATAATTTTGTTAAAAAAATGTTGGCATTGTAAAAGAGTTGGTCATATGGAGAGTCATTGTTTTGATCTTCATCTTTGTCTTCCTTGTGGGAAGACAAATCACCTATAAGAAAGATGTCGAAAGGAAAAGAAGGTTAGAAAGACAGTCAATTATGGATGGATAAATTCTTGGAAATGGAATCAAGAACTGAAGAAGATACATAAGTCCTATAGTCTATTCAAGACAAAGGCAAAAGAAAAAATTGTCTAAAGAAATGAACAAAGTAAAAAGTTTTCCAAAAAAGAGATGGTAATGTCCACATCTTAAAGGAGGGAGCACAAGGATAACTCTCCTACACCTTTAGGGGGGGAGTAAATTGATGAAGTGAGGATTGGATAGTGGTCATCCAAAAACCACCACATTATTCAAATCAAGTTAGATTGGTTAATAGTCATCCAAAACCACCACATTATTAGAAGCAGATTGGTTAGTGGCCATCCAAAAACCCACCACATTATTCAAATTAGACGGTTAGTGTTCAACTGAAAAAACCACCACCTAAAGAATTGAAATCCCTAGCTTGGATCCTTTCTAGTATGTAATTATTGAAAACTTCTCACCTTGCACTTGATAGGGGGGGCATTAGATATCAGGCTTCAAGTTTCGAAGTCTTATCAGTCATTTCAATCAACATTTAGTTGGCAATTGGAATTTCAGCATAATAACTTGTCTTCTCAATAGAAAATCATTCCTAAAAAATGTTTAGACATAGTAGCTGATCACTTTTAGATATTCAAATATTGGTGTTTTTTTAAGCATAGCTTCATCAAAACTCAGTTCAACAATTTCAGATTGAAGATAACAAAGGTTATTGGTACAATTCTCCAAACTTGTGATTGCGGGGGTGGATGTTAGACCGTGAGTCTTGTTGTCACTCAAATTGTACATAAAATATGCGACAATGGTCAGGGCGGGGGTTGTCACTTTGATCCCTACCCTATCTGTTCTAACTGCCTTCCTACAACAAGATATGAGGTGTAGTCCCTATGAAATGTGAATATGGGAGATTCGTTGGAAACCAGCAAATCCAAAAGACTCAACTAAATGGCCTAGCAACTTGGTTGAATTATCAAGCTAAATGATTTTGATTAGATTATCGTAAAAGACCAGTGCCTTAAATGGAGTCAATTATTTTCTTAAGATAAATTATTTACCAAGTTACCAGATGAATAGTTGTTTCTTAGAATATGCTTCACTATCTTATATGAAATGAAAATCATACAATCTAAGTGGGATGCAAAATATTGGTTTATTTTAAGTTATATGTCTCTCTAAGTGTGTCATTCCTCTCAATTTCTTTGAATCTAGTCTCTAGAGTAGGTTGTGAGAAAGAAACCAAGGGGAAGCAAGCTATGGCTTGATTAACAATCCATCCCCTTAGGTTCTAACTAGTCGATGCCTCTGGTACTACAGAGATTGTGGCTCTGACGACTACAAGGTCATTGTGTTAACCACTAAAGAGGTTCTAGACTTCACAAGTTGGGTGAGGAAGGTGGGCCTATCTCTCTGTTGACCAAGCATATGCTTGGAAGTTAATTAATTAGTGCAAGAAACTAGTCCTAAAATGAAAATGCACAATGTGAGTGATTACTCTTAAGGTAATATTGTTAGAATTCTTAAGTACTTAAAGACAAGTTATGATTATTTTCAATTTAGACAATGAAGTACTTAGAAATAATTAATGACAATCTTCACCACAAGAGAAAGTGCTCAAGTAAACTATTGCTTATGAAATGTTGCCAAGATTGCAAAATAGACAAGATCAATGCTCTTAATGATTAGACGCAATCATTTATGCACAATTATCAAATCTTCAAGATCATAACACAGGAAAACCAATATGCCAGTTAGATACACAAGAGAGCGAATAAATTTCTTATGGACAAAATTAGATCTCTTATGACAATTATGATAAAACTTGATTAAGCACTTAAAGAGTATATTAGATTACAAAATCCACAAGAGAAAATGTATCCACTTATCCAATGATAACAATGAGAAGCAAGAGCATTAATCACAATGTTACTCCTTAAACCAAATTCATCAAACAACATCAATTTAATTAGAGTACTTGTTTTTAGAAATAATGATTGTGCAAGAGTGAAAAACAAGACACCAATGACCCCTTGACCAAGTTCAAAGCCCAAATCCCTTCAACAATGAATGCCCATGATTAGATTTATTGCTTAGTTAATTTCAAGACTCATATACAATTTACCACTGCTGCAACCTTGTTTTCATAGGTCTGCAAATTTATATCAGGAGTTAAGAAACAATGCAAGAGGTCAATAATAAGCTAGAAAATCAATGCATCAAACCTTCCAATGATTGCCAATCAATTGTGAGACTGCTTATAATATATATATCATACTTTTAAAGTTCATATCAGACCTCAAAAGAGCATATATCAGACTTGTAACAACTCATAAAATCAATGATTCAATCCTCGATAAGCCAACAAGATGCCAAACTATCGATGCCAAATAAGCTCCAATGATTAACCAGTTGAATTAAGTGTTTTTTACTTGGTTTTTTTTATCACTTTTAATGGCTTTTATTTAGAGTTATATGATTGAATGAATGGATGTAGCCAAACATAGAAGAAAATTAGGGAAAGAGAGGCAAACCAAGAGTCTTAAGGGCCTAGTTGAGGGCTAGTTTGACTTCCAATGAGTTTGGCTACTTGCAACCACCAAGTTACCAAGAAAACCCACTACAAAACAAGATATTAGATTACTAAAACAATACCAAATTTAGAGATGATTTATTACAAAGATAGGGAAAGAGTTATAGATCTAGAAAACCCAATACTAGGGCTAAAAGAGGCAACGGGTAAGGCTAGCAGGTAAAGAGGGGAAATGATGGGGAACATGAGGCCAGAAAAGGGGGAAATGAGCGGAATCAAGACCAAAAGGGTTGACGACAAGCCCTAATAGGTTGACGTTGGGCAAGAAAATCCCCTAGAAGGGCCAACGACTAAGGGTTAGGCCCCTTAGGGTTTGCGGCTAAAACAAAGGGGTCGAGGGCTTCTAAGGGCATCTGAAGGTTGCGACCAAGCAAGAGAGAGGGGGTCGATGGCCTTAGAGGGCTAGACGGATACCATTTTGCTGAGGAGTTCTTGCAGTGGATAATTTCCTTTTTATTCCATGTTTCTCACAAAAGTCAAAGAATTCATCTGATATGAATTCTTCCCCTCGATCAGATCTGAGACATTTAATTTTTCGATCTGATTCATTTTCAACCAAAGCCTTGAAGGCTTTAAACTTTTCAAATGCTTCATCTTTATGCTTTAGAAGACCTATCCAACACATTCTGGAAAAATCATCAATAAACAAAATAATATATTCTTCTCCACGAGGTGACTTTTTCCTTGTTGGTCCACATAAATAAGTATGGATAAGTTCAAGAGGCTTACTTGCTGACCCTTCCTTTTCAATGAAGTGAACTCTAGTTTTCTTACTGATTTGACATGGTTTGCATATGGCATTTTCTGGGATGTTGATATCTGGAAGATCGCGAACTGCCTTGAGCGTGCATGCTTTTCTTATTTGAGAAAAGCTTAGATGTCCCAATATTCTATGTCACAACTAGTTTTCATCTGTTTTACGTAGATAGCGTTGTTGTTGTCCTCCTTTGAGTATGTATAAGTTGTTTGGAGTTTGTGTACCTTTGATCACAGTCTTTCCTGTATCAAGCTCACGAACAACACATCTATTTGATCGAAACACCACTTAATTTCCTTGATTACACATCTAAATGACACTCAACAGATTATGCTTTAAACCATCTACATACATAATATTTCCAACTTTAACCTTTTCTTTCAAGAAAACAAAACCTTTACCTTTAATGATAGCTGGAGTTTCATTTCCAAATGAGACATTCTTTTCTTTTTCTAAAGCATTATATGAGTGAAGTTTCTCTTTATCACCTGTCATGTGTTTGGAGCATCCACTATAGATGTACCACTAATTTTCTTGTCCTTCTGCATACAAGGCTATACCACATCTTTTTAATTGAGATTCCTTCCTTCTCCATATCTTGGGATTTAATGGCGTTTCCTCCTTTTGAAGTGTTTGCCAAAATTTGCTCATGCATTCAGATTCTTCATGACCAAAGTTGTTACAAATCGAGCATTCTATTTCATTTTCAAGAGAGAAAAGTTATTATAGGAACTTTTCTTGATTCATGTTACACTCCTTTGATTTTGTGCTTCTCTAGTCATGATGGTTTTGTAAGCAACGCATTGAGCAGCCTTGTGCCCAATGTTATGACATGAAAAACATTGCCCATTAAAGAAGTTTTTGCGATCATCAAATCTTTTGACATTGTTTACCTGTTGGTTGCGACTTCTATTGATATTCATCCTTGGAGTAAATTGAGTATGATTTACTTGATAATGGGTTTTAGGACTTTGTTGATGATTGACATACTGTTCACTGGTCTTTGCTGCATCAAGATAGCTTTTGGTGGAGGTTGACAGCTTCTGTGATTGAGATGATTATTTAGTATATCCAAGACCTGTCTTTATCGAAGGAGAACGTTGAACTTTGATAATTTCATTCAAAGTTTCTAATCCTTTAGCAAATCTAAGATTGAGAGATTTTGTCTTC
Source organism: Pinus taeda (assembly GCA_000404065.3). Lineage (NCBI taxonomy): Eukaryota > Viridiplantae > Streptophyta > Pinopsida > Pinales > Pinaceae > Pinus > Pinus taeda. The sequence goes on from APFE030156632.1 coordinate 52,296, forward strand.
TCAAGATCTTTTCTTAGACCCATAATTTCACATTCTAGATTTTCATTGTGTTTTTCTCTTTCAACAAGTTGGTGTGTCAAAGTATCTATGATCATATTCTTTTCTTCTAAACAGATTTTGAGTTTAGTGATTTCTTCATGAAAGTCTTCTCTTCTAATGCATCCAAAAAATCATCATTGTCATAGGCCATGAGAAGTCTATAATCTTGTTCAGTTTCATCTTCATCACTAATAGATAAACCATCACTATCTTCATGCGTATAGTAACTCCTATTCACAACCTGTTTCCTATTACCTTTTGCATATTCCTTCCCTTTTTCATATTTATCTTTATGAGGACATTTGGCAGCATAATGACCAACTCTACCACAAGCTAAGCATTTGAAAGGTAGCTTACCTCTGAACCTTCCAGAACCCCGTTGAAGCTTCTTGACAGAATTTACCTCATCTTCTTCTTCAGAAATGTGTTCTGATTCATTGTTCTCTTCTTTTTATTTTCCCTTTGCTGATGCTTTAAATGTGACTTCTCTCATATGTGATGGACCTCCTTTTCTCATTTCAAAGGCAGTTAGGATTCCATGAAGTTGAGTCACAGTGATAGTTTGAAGGTCCTATTTTTCCTATATTGCAGACACTTTTGACTCAAATTTAGAAGACAAAGATCTCAAAATTTTCTCAACTAAAGTAACTTCCTTTATTTCTTCACCCAGATTCTTCGTACATTTAACAATCTCATCTATACGTAAAAAGTAACTAGCTACACTCTCATCATTATGCATCTTAATAGTTTCATATTGAATTCTAAGAGTTTGAATCTTAGCATGTTTTACCTGAGAGTCTCCTTCGTAGCTCTGAATGATTTTGTCGCATATTTCTTTGGTTGTCTTGAGTTGCATGACCTTGACAAATTCTAATTCTGACAAACTTCTCAATAATGTATTGACAACTTTGGCATTAGTTTCGTATAACTTCTTACCTGCAGAGTCTATAGGAATTGCTGTTGGAAATTTATATCCTCCTTCCACAATTTCCCAAACATCAGTTCCAAGCGATTGTAGATAGGCTTTGGTTCTTATTTTCCAATATACTAAGTTTCTCCCATTGAAGATTGGTTGTCTAATGGATCCCATTCCTCCGCGATTATTCATCTTGAAAGATCTTCCTCAAGCGATCAAGCTTCTTCTGAAGGACCTGCTCTAATACCAATTGTTGGAAATAATACTAAGAGGGGGGTGAATTAGTATTATTAGATCAATAATTTTATTTCCCAAACAGATTTATATATGCTACTTCAGTGAAGTGAACTAGCGTGTATAGGCAACTTTGATTAGAGAAACTAGCGTATATCCAGAGAACTTGTGATTTAGACAATTTATCATGTGTTGATCTTAAACCAGTACATCAGCAATGAAAAATTGAAAATTAAATATTAATATAATTAACAAACAGACATGAGTCGGCCAGCTTTTCATCTAACTGTTTCATATTTATACCTATCTTTTTCCTTTTTTCTCCTCACAATTTGTCCTGATGATGAGTCTAGGTTCAGACTCGAAACGTCGACCATAAAACATGAACACTGTGGAAAATCCGAACTCCTTTCAGAAATCACACCACAGTAATCTGCAATCCAAAACATCAGTATCTTATTAGACAGTGCAGTAAAAGTAGAATAAAGAATCACACATAAGCAACAAACATGAACACCAAGACTTAAGGTGGAAACCCAATGTGGGTGAAAACCACCTGCTGCTGTCGTCTTTGTCTTCTTTTAATAATAAGAAAATCTGTTTACAATCTTGTACTAGTGCAGACTCATACCAGTACGCAGGAACCCACCTGTAGAAGGCTACAACCTTCTCTCGTTTTCCAGCTTTTGTTGGAAGGGAGTTGCAACCCCCTAGCTCTTGTACAAGCTAATCTTTTTACTAGTACGTAGGCACCGACCTACAGAATACTATAACCTTCTTTCTTCCTCCAGGGACCATGTTTCACGAATTTCTCAGACTTGATACTTCTAGATCACAACACCACAATCTATAGGCCACGTTTCATCCAATTTTCTACTGGACCCGTAAAAAACTTTTAAAGTTAAACTGCATCAACCAACATTCAGTTAATCTGAATAATCAGATCACTGACACCAGAACACTGTGCTGAACCCAGAAACCTGCATCATTATTTAGAACCAGTTGTAACCTCAAAAACCATGCATCAGAGTGTATACGCTACTTAGCTGAACCCAAATTGCGTGTATACGCTACTTCCATTAATCAAACCTGCGTATACCTTCAAAACTACTGCAAACATAAACTTTTGAATCAAGTATGTACCAACCAACAATATACCTAATATCTACTATCAACTTACAGAGCTTTACACAGGCAATGATAGAGATCACTTCTTCTCACTTATACAATCAATCAATCAAATACCAGCCTCCTTATGCATTCAGTTTTACATTCAAATCTAAGAAGACTTCATTGACAGACAACAGTAAAATAACAGAATTTGATCAGATAGATTAGTGAGATCTGAAAAAGAAGCTTTCCTTTTGTATACATTATTTTGAAGGGTATAACTTGTGTGTACACGTGCTTTTGAGAGACGAACCAGCATACATATTTGCAAATATCAACTCATAACTTTGTTGCACTTCTGAACTTTAGACAAACCCAGATCACGACATTTAAAGAATAAAACAGGTGTACACAGTCAGATCTAGCCCAACCAATATCAGATCATCCAATAATAAGTCACTTCAGGTCTCATGATCCTGATCCAACATTGAATTCAGGGTGCACAAAGTATTTTAGATCAAATCACAAGCATAGCCCCTGCAACATAAAATATACTTCAGATAGAAGTATTCCTTAGAAACCCATGCACTTGCACCCTTGGCCTTACAATCTTCTCCTCCTTATATAGCTTTAGGCCCTTTTTCAATACCTTGGACAAAAACCACTTAGGACCAATATCTTGGACCAAATACCTAGGGTCAATACCACAGACCAAATACCTAGGGTCAATACCACCGACCAAATACCTCTAACCAAAACCTAGGTTTTCCAATCATGTACGCGCTTTTCTTTCTGGGGGAGTGTGTGTATATGTATACACTCTTTTTGTTATGTGGAACAGCGTGTATACGATGTTTTGACGAAGTGGACCAGCGTGTATCAGCTTTTTCCTTTACCTTCTTTATTCTGATTAGTAGACCTTAGTTCCATCTTCCTGTTCTTCTGTACCATTGCCCTGTAACCTCTGAATATACATGTTGTACTGTGAGTTGCCTTTTACCAAAACTGAATTGACTTGTGAGTGAGTTGCCATCAAGGACAACACTTGTATCATAATGCCAACACTGATGCCTTCCACGCTGCAGAGACTATGGCTTTAACGACTGCAAGGTCACTGTGTTAACCACTAAAGAGGTTCTAGACTTCGCAAGTTGGGTGAGGAAGGTGGGCCTATCTCTCTATTGACCAAGTTAATGCTTGGAAGTTAATTAATTAGTGCAAGAAACTAGTCCTAAAATGCAAATACACAATGGGAGTGATTACTCTTAAGGTAAGATCATTATAATTCTTAAGTACTTAACGAAAATTTATGATGATCTTCAATTTAGACAATGAAGTACTTAGCAATAATTAATGACAATCTTCACCACAAGAGAAAGTGCTCAAGTAAACAACTGCTTATGATATGTTGCCAAGATTGCAAAATAGACAAGATCATTGCTCTTAATGATTAGACGCGATCATTTATGCACAATTAGAAAATCTTCTAGATCGTAACACAGGAAAACTAATATGCCAATTAGATACACAAGAGAGAGAATAAATTTCTGATGGACACAATTAGATCTCTTATCAAAATTATGATAAAACTTGATTAAGCACCTTCAGAGTGTATTAGATTACAAAATCCACAAGAAAAAATGTATCCACTTATCCAATGATAACAATGAGAAACAAGAGCATTAATCACAATATTACTCAAACCAAATTCATCAAACAATGATCACTTTAGTTAGAGCACTTGTTTTTAGAAATGATGCTTATGCAAGGGTGCAAAACAAGACGCCAATGCCCCCTTGACCAAATTCAAAGCCCAAATCCCTTCAACAATGAATTCCCATGAATTAGATTTATTCCTTAGTTAATTTCAGAGACTCATATGCAATTTACCATTGTTGTAACCTTGTTTTCTGAGATCTGCAAATTTATATTAGCAGTTGAGAAACAATGCAAGATGTCAAGAATAAGCGAGAAAATCAATCCATCAAACCTTCCAATGATTGTCAATCAATTGTGAAATTGCCTATAAGTTATAGATCATACTTTTAATGTTCAGATCATACCTTGAAAGAGCATTTGTCAAACTTAACTCATAAAATCAATGATTTAGTCCTCCATAAGCCAACAAGATGCCAAACTATTAATGCCAAATAAGCTCCAATGATTAACCTATTGATTTAAGTGTTTGTTACTTGGTTTTTATCACTATTAATGGTGTTTATTTAGATTTATATGATTGAATGAATGGTTATAGAAAAACAGAGAAGAAAATGAGGGAAAGAGAGGCAAACCAAGAGGCCTAAGGGCCTATTTGAGGGTTAATTTGACTTCCAATGAGCTTGGCTACCTGCAACCACCAAGTTACCAAGAAAACCCACTACAAAAAAGGATATTAGCTTTACTAAAACAATGCAAAAATCAGAGATGACTGAATACAAAGCTAGGGCAAGATCTGTAGAGCTAGAAAACCCCAAGACTAGGGATAAAAGAGGCAAGAGGCAAGGCTAGAAGCCAAAGAGGGGCAATGATGGGGAAAATGAGGCCAGAAAAGGGGGAAATGAGTGGAATCAAGCCCACAAGGGTTGACATCAAGCCCTAAGAGGCTGACGATGGGCAAGAAAAGGCGCTAGAAGGGCCAGCTGCTAAGGGTTAGACCCTTTATGTGTTACGGCTAAAAAAGGGGGGTTGAGGGCTTCTAAGGGAAGCCCAAGCTTGCGGCCAAGCAAGAGAGAGGGGGTCGAGGCTCTTAGAGGGCTAGACGACTACCCTAGAGGGGGGGAAAGGGCCTTAAGAGTCCATGGCGAGCCGTAAAAGGGTTGAGGACAAGGGAAGGAGGGTTGAGGGCCCTAGGAGGCCATTGGGCCTCACGGCTAGGCCAAAAATGGAGAATGACTTCCTTACTTATTCTTAATGTTGAACTTGGAGGAGGCTGGGGAGGCTAGATCTTATGCTCAAGGCCCTAGATCAACCTTCCTTGCTTGGTTGAATAACCCAAAAAAATTTACTGCTTCAAACTCTTGAGCTAACACCTGCAAAAATGGATCAAAGAATGCCAAACCCCAAATATATATACACAAAAATAAAAATTCCGAAAGACCCAAGTGTTGCAAAAAATTGGGTTAAGAAATAATTTACAAATGTACAATATTTAGAAAATAACAATTTTGGAGAATTATTTTTGAATGAATAGAAATGGATGAATTAATTTCAAAATATAGATATTGGTCAAAACCCTCTTGTAAAATTAATTACCAAAATGAAATCTTAGAGCCCAAACATAGTCAATTCTTCCCCACAATCTATAAACTTGGAGCCCAAACATAGTCAATTCTTCCCCACAATCTATAAACTTGGAGCCCAAGGGCTATCGTATCTGTAAATCTCTATAAATTTTTAAAGTAAAATTGTTAGATCATATGGTGAATCAGATTACCTAAGATAGAATGTATCAATAGAATTTTCTTATCGCCAACAAAGAAATAACAGTTTTTTAAAACAATATTTAGCACAATATAGGATCACACGTAGCTAATGCATACCGCAAATCAACAGAAGAACATAATGAATTGAACCCCAAAGTATTTCTATTATGATAAAATAATGTTCCCAACAGCGTAACAGCTCAATACCAACATTTAATAATTACAACATCCAAAGGTAGAAAATAAAAGCTAAATGGTTTTTTTATATAAACAAACCCTTCCAAGTGGAAAATAATGGCTAGTTGGTTTGATACTCATCAAAATAATATCGACCGTTGAAAATAATTTGATCATCTTTTAATCTCCACTGTTCAATTTTTAATTTTGAGGAAAATTTTGAATTTTTCTTAAAACCCACTTTTAATTAATCCATTTTCTCAAAAAATTGACTTTGACTTAACCACCAAGGTCGACGAGCTCAAATTTTCTTAAAATATATGTTTTTCCCTTAGTGGGGAACCTCCAAAAATTGATTTTTTCCCCACGAATTTTTTATTATTTTCCACTTTGAGATAAATTAATTTCTCTATAATTATTTATGACTTTAAATTAATCAATTTTATGTCTTAGTATTTTAATTTTATTTACACAGAAAAATTAATTAATTGACACTAGAGAGGATTAATAATTTTTTCCACCCTCAAATATTTTAGCCATGGTGTCTAAATATGAGAGACCATACACTAAAATATTTTTTACGTCAAAATATTACAATATTGACCCTTGAAAAGGGAAAACACATTTAGACTCATACCCTCAATAATTTACCCAGTTTTGCAACGCAATATAATCTAGTATAGACCAAGTGTATATGTAATAAAAGAATTTAACCAAATGTGCTAAAATTGTTCTCAAACACACTTTTACAAAAGACTCAATATAGCACTAAGACTCACCTAAGACCTTGTCAATGAATTCCACCCTAGCTTTTGGGGTTTAAGCTAGAAGAATAACTCTGTCGATTATCTGTGTTTGGAAACAGATAATTCGGTGAGGTTAAAGAACGTCTTAAGATGAAATCTTTTTCCAAAATCAAAGGTTTCCCTAGGTGTTATTATATATTTTAAACGGTCATACTAGCATCATTTACAATATAACTTGCAGAAATTGAGTTTACAATGATATATAGTGTTGGTTGATGATTTTGAACTTTGAAAAAAAATATTCGTGTCTTTGTATTTTGCTTCCTTGAGCTGTTGACAAAGTGTAGTCAACAAGTCCCTAGACAATCACAAAGCCCAAGAATACAATTGGCATGACTTGTAAAACTTATCTTAATGAGGTGTCATGATGATCCATTGATGAGTTGTCAGTGTGATCTAGATCTAGATCTAGAAGATCTAGAATGGTCACTAGTGTATTATAAATTCTGACTTTGAGATAAATACAATAAAACATAAGGGCTTTAAGCATTTTTTGCCAATTCGCTTGTCTTGTCTCACTAATGTTAATTCTTAACACATTGCACATGTAGCCCCTTTATCACTAGGTCAACCTTATTACATATACATTCTGATGTGCCCCCTTCATCACTAGTCTGACCCTATTACATATGCATTTACATAATACATGTACATTTAACCCCATATATGTCCCTCCTTGGGGTCATACCATATACATTTAACCCAATATAGGCTCCCATTGGGCTCATAACAGTTGTTAAATGAATATAACATGAAAGACTTTGGCTTTATGCATTACTTTTGGGGCATATAGGTTTGGTAGAGTGTAAGTGAAATCTTCCTCGGGAAGGGGAAACACACAATAGATATTTAGAAGATATTTCAGATGCTACACTACAAATCCTTGGCCACTCATATGGTGAGAAATTTGAGTATCTACTAATTTAGATTATAATTTGGTAGATCCATCAAGTTTATATAGAAAATTAATTGATTCCCTTGTATATCTTGTGAATACCAATCTCATTATTTGTTTGCAATAAATACTTTTATCCAATTTATTGTTGAACCTCGATAGACTCATTGAAATTTTTCCAAACATTTGCTCAAATATTTGAAAGCCATAATTCAATATGCCATGATCTATATATGAGATGGAGAACTACTAGTATATGGATTATTATATTCAAATTAAGAAAGAGATGAAAGCACAAGCAAGAGTACTTTAAATCATTACATCAACTCAATGGAAGAAAATTATATGGCAACAACATTAGCATGTTGCGAGATCATTTGGCTTCAGAAAATGGTGGCAAAGTTGACCAGTCAAATGTTAGATCCCACTATTGCGTATTATGACAATAAGAGTTGCATTAAGTTCTACAATAGTAGTGTTTCATGCCACTCTCGGGACATTGACACTTGACACCAATTCCTAAAAGTAAAACACAAAAGGGTGTTATTGTTCTTGATTATCTTCACTTATTTATAGGCCACTAACATTCTAACAAAACCCCTTCAAAAGGGGGAGTTTCAGATTTTAAGAGGGAAACTCAACTTAGTGGAGAACACCCTCCTCACAAAGAGGAAGTTATAGTTTTTGGTTTCCTTGAGTTGTTCTCCTAGGAAGAGGGCACATTAGTGTTGGAAATAATTCATTGTAGGATGGATGTGCCATGTGGAAGAGATTCCCTTACAACCCTATGATAGATCCCTTACGCATATGATGCTTGGTATTTTCTATTATTTCACAATGTAAGGTTATCATATATTTTATGATAGTTATGACAAATTCCTCTTGCGTAATTATGACAACTTTATGACAAACTCCTTACATAGTGATGAGTCACAAAAGAAAGAATGTAAGCCTAGTTGCTCTAGTCATAGGTAGTGCACATTTCTTGGGAGAGATTCCTTCACATGTGGGACACTTACTTTGAGGTATATTATTAGCAATTAAGTATTGTAACAACTTTTCCCTTTTTTAACTTTTAGTAGATGAGGTGGGGTACAGTAATTGGGAGTTATATATCCATACATATGAGGTGTGTAAATAAAGAGTGAGTGTCAAAGCTCGAGAAAATCCATTATATTTCCTTTAGGGTATTATTATATTATTCTTGTGTCAATGTGAAAACAATGATTGTTGTAACATAATTTCAACATATTGTCCTCTACATTCTTGAAATTGTTTGTGTAAATCAGATTTCATTTTTGCAATGTTGATCTCATCTCTTGATATGTTGTGTTTGAACTATTAAATTTTTCATCCAATGAAATTTTAAAGCTTAGATCGGTGTTCTAGTCTTTATGTTATAGTTGTAGGACAAATTCTTTTAGTATATTTTTGTATCATGTGGATGTGAAATTTCAACATAAACAAGTTAAACATGATAGGCCACTCTTACAAAAGATTAGAGACTAGCCAACATCATATCATGCATTACGAGTAAGAGAATGTAATGATGTTGTTCTTGAAATACATAGGTAGCATTATGACAATTTGCACCAAAACAACCATTTCATTAAATTTGGAGTAATATTGGTTTAAGTCCCTTCAAAAGGTCAAAATCATTGTTTTCAAAGTGCAAAAATTCATATTTTTAAAAACCAGTGTTTCCAATTTTACACTTTAGTAACATAGGTATTCACACCTTTGAATACTAAAGTCACAATTTTTTGGTCTAAATTCCCACTTGTTAGTCTAAACTTAATGAACATTCATTAATAGTAGATTGTGTTGTCCATTAGCCTATTAGAAGATGAAAAACATCATGGTCAAAAGACAAAGTCAATGTATAATGAGCACTTTTAATAAGCATACCAAAGGAATTTGGTTGCTATGAACATTGATTTTCAATTATAGTAATTAATAGGTAAGTTAGACTCTAAAGGACTTCGATTATTGTGCGAAAATATGCAATGCAAATTTAAAGTGAAAAAGGATTTAACTTGTAAACAATGTCTATAATGAAAATTGCTAGTGAGTAACACGTTTTGGTGACTGATAGTTTTCAATCATTAAGTCATTTCCATGGGGTTAAAAATGCGTTCCAGTTATCTCTTCAAACACATAAACAAACATCAATAACTAAGTAATAGAGAAAATAAATAAATAAGAATTATTACTATAAATAGTATATTTTCCTTAGTAGTAATAGTGAGTTATCATGAACTTATCATGAAATAAACAATGTCTTGTATCTTCAAATTTAACAATATATAATGCCAAAAGTATATCACATTTTACTTGCTTAGTTGTATTGGTACTACAATGTACTCCCATCACTGACTTGATAATATCAGTTTCATTATCATCAAATTTTAGAACCACACCAATAACATGTATAGAAGTTTATGAAGTTGCTAACTAGCTAATCTATAAGTCAATTCAATATATAGTAATGAATTTATCATCAAAATTAGGGAAAATTTGAGGTCTAAAATGGGTCTCCTAAAATTTCAAATAAAAAATTATGAGCGAGTCATTTTGTAGAAATAGAAAATTTACAACCCACCTTACACTACAATTTATGTAACTATAATTAAGTTAAATAATAATAAAAAATTAATAAAAAAAACATATATTAATTTCACTATAAATTAAAATAGTTTTTGAGTGTATGAACTAATATATAAAAAAAATAATAACAACAACATATATTAATTTCATTATAGATTATACTTAGTTTTGAGTGTATGAACTAATATTAAATTATTAATAATAAATAATAATAATAAATACATATATTAATTTTCATTATAAATTAAAATACTTGTGAGTGTATGAACTAATTTATAGCACTAAGAGTACTTTTCATGATGGTTTAGAATTTCAAAGTAAAAATAAAAATAAGCGTTGTGTGATTAGAATCCATATTTGGATATGTAATTTTTTATTTTCATTCCTTCTTAATTCTAAATGTTTCCCTAAAAAGCTTGTAGCCTCAGGGAACGCAAGCTCCATACTTTTAATCATGTTTTATCAATATCATGTGCAATTTTTTCTTTTTCCCTTTTTTTATATGAGTCTCTCAAGGTATATTCATTAATGTGAGTGTTTGAAGATGTTAAAGGATACACACATAACTTAGGTATATTCATTACTGTGAGTGTTTGAAGATGTTAAAGGATACACACATACCCTAAGCTAGGGAAGGATTAAATTGCTAAAAGATTAAGCCATAGATTGAAGTAGTAGAGTTCATCCAAAGAACAAAGTTAAGTTAAACTATCAATTTTGGTATCAAAGCAAACTCTAAGTCTAAGAAAAAGAATTATCTAGGACCAGATTCACTAAAGATACAGACGTACCTTAAAACATGGAAGAATTCAACCACCAAGATTGAGCCCCAGATTTAAGTAGTAAAATTGATTTTGAAAGGTAAGATGAGTCGAACCATCAATTTGGTATCAAAGCAAAATCCAAGTCTAAGAAAAATAATTATCTTAAGCATGAATCAAATTTACCACCAAAATCATCACAAAGAATGTTTGTGATTAGCGAATGTTTAGATTTCCACTGATTATGTTGATATCATTACCTATTTGTCTTCTTGAAAAATCAATATAAATTGTAAATAGAGTGTGCTTCATGTTTCCATGGCTCATAGATATTTTTATGATCTGTAATACAACTTAGACGAATGTGAATAGAAGTTAATAATGCTTTTCCCACCATGATATTGTGTTCTTTGGCATTACTCCGGTCATTACAGAATTACCTTTGCACTGTATCAGTGTGCAAAATCATTCTTCTTAGAGTGCCTTTTGTATCATGTTGTCAAATCTCGTCCATGGAAATTTCCATAAGATTTTCAACCAGGTGCAAAACAATTACTCCCAACTATTGTTGTATCTCCACAAAGGTTCTAATTTTGCACTTAGATTTGTTCACCATTGTGAACGAATGAAGTATCAACAGGCTTGTGTGAGAGACAACACAGCACCATACTATTTTTGGCCGGAATTGATTGGAAAACTACCATCAACAGTAGTCTTGCAAATTTATATTTAAGTATTTTTATTAAAAAAATCTTGATTTATTGGTCATAAATTGCAATGGAGTTGTTTTTCAGTGAGACTTTTTTGAGTTTTCCGTAGATTTCTGGCCGGAATCCGGCAAAAAAATTTGTGGTCATATCTTGATTTGTGTTGTTTAAACCCCTTGGGGCACTTTGATTGTGCAGAGTTCACCTGCCGAACTTGTGATTTCAATGAATCCTTGCCACATTCTAGATAAATTAAATCAGAAAATAAACTGGAAAAGTTTTCAAAAAATCTCACATATAGACAACATTGATTGCAATACTAATCTCATATTATCATCTTCAGATAATAACAGATTGTGGAAGTCTCCAAACCACCTTTGCTGAAATAAGTTAGCGTTAGATACAACAGCTTTTGGAAGTCTCCAAACTACCTTTGCTGAAATAGGGTTGCCAAGAGGAAATTTAATTCAAATACCAATAAAAGTTATCAGAGAAGGTAGAACTTTTTTGGTCTTTCTAGCTGGTTAGCTTGTCCTGTAGCAGGAGGCCATCTGACAATCTAAGCCCGGGTATGACTTTTCAGGACATAGTCTGACTTGACTGAGGTCAGTTAATGTCCTATTATAGCCAAGCTAGCTCGGGTATGGTTCTTGTCTTAACTCACTGAGCTCTATTCGAATAGGATCTGTTACCCGTGTTAAAAAGGGTTGGTCCTACCGTCCAACCGAGTGAAGATGGAAAATTGTCAGTCTTGTTCCAGTAAAAAGAAAAAATGATCAGATTTTTCTTTTCCAACGAAGTAAGGTTAGCCCTTGACGTTTTTTACAGAAAATTTAACGGAAGAACCCCCCACTCGCAAATGGGAGAGAATTTCTACCATATATACAAATTTAACAGCGAAAACATGGAAGATAAATGAGTTTAACTGCACAATTAAGGATGTCATAAAGCTTTGCAAATTGGCATGGTCGTTGCATCTGCATGTGAACTATTTGCCGGCTCTACTATTAATTATGTTCATACGCACATGGAGAATAATAATATCCACAAACTGTTCTAGCCAGTTACTTAGAGAGAGAAGCCATTACCCGACAACGGGTTCAAACGAGAGTCGAAATGCGGGACAGACTTACCCAGTAAATTTGCATCTGAATTATTTGCCGGCTCTGCTATTAATACAGTTCAGATGCAGATAGAGAAGAATTATATCTAAAGTTGTTTTAGCTATAGCTATTTACAAAGAGAAGCCAATACCCGACGAGGGGGTTCAAACGAGCGTCGAGAATGCAGAACAGCCAAGTTATCCAACAATAAAACATCACCTTTGCGCCAAGGGATGGCAACAGCTTCCTCGTCTAAAATTCGGAGACAAGCAAGGATGACATCTGTTGGCAAGGGTGTCCCATCTCCAAATGTGACCGCCTTCTCAGGATCATTCCGAGAATCTTTCCAGCCGGTAAAAGCAGCCACCATGCTATTGAACCAGATCTTGCGGCCCCTTGATAAATCAACTTTTATCGCTGAAATTGGACCCATAATTGTTTTGACACCACCATCTTCAAGCCACTCTAACTTCGTACCAACTCTTGCTGCCCTGATTAACATGAAAAAAATGAAAATTATCATTTATTGCGCACTTAAATCTGATTATATGAATCATTCAAAAATCTGGTCAAAAGGCATAAAATCAGCGTACTTAAGGTGAAGTGGACAAATGTTCTCGTTTTCTCGTCAATGAGTAGCAAACAAGACCTTTTAGCTTAGTTCAGAACTGAACCAATAACAAGCTAGCTAATTTCAAATTCAAATTATCTCCACGAATGTGGACTGAAAAAAAAAAAAAAAACTGGGGATTAAGATCTCGACTCATAATATTAAGTATTTTGTGCTTTCAATAGCTAGAAACCAGTTTACTGGACACGGTAAATAAAAATGTAAGTAAGGATGTGCTGCATCTTGCACCTTTATTTCTTTACCATTAACAAATGGTGATCTTTTACAGAAACAAATACACGACGACATGAGTACATTATATTTGCAAGTGCTCCCAAAATCATAATGCATGAGGATGAAGATAAATGACATGAACTCACCTCTGGCAGAAATCTAAGTCACCTGACACGGGGATTCGGGACACATAGGATTCGAGATTCATGGTGTCGGATTCGGACACGCTGACCCCGGAATAGGACACGTTAGGATATGTTATATATTATTTTATTTAAAATATA
>APFE030156632.1:66220-76775 GCA_000404065.3 Pinus taeda
ACACACTGACAACTGTAGTTTTCTCATTAAGTCATCAAATCAAAATGTGTTACATAGGTAGTGTTGGTGCAATGCCAATGGCAAATAGAAATAGAAAATATAAAACAACTACAGGTATACAAGCCTCAAGGCATCAATCAGCATCAGAATCAGCGTCACTGTCCCCATCATCATGGTCCCCATTGCTCTCCTCTGCATCCTCCTCCTCCCCTCTATCCATAGTCGCCTCTACATTTGCTGGTATGGAGGTTGACCCCTCTAAGTCATCAAATCTAACAGGCTCTAGCATTGGATCATTGAGATCCATGTTGGCCAATGCCAACTCAACAGTGGTGTCCAGACCCATATCATCAGGCACAGTGTTACTTGGGAGCGGGAGCGAAAACGGGAGTGGGAGCAACATATTCAGAAGCTCTTGGTTTGGTGCTCTTAATTAAATACGAGTTCCATACCCTAATACATGACAAAATTCAATGGAAACATTGCAATCCCCCAATCCTAAAATCTTGAAAAACTGATAAGTCTGCTGGATTTTGAATGAAATCTAAAATTCTACTTTCTCCATATGAAATCCAATGAGGCCGGAACCACTCTCAAACATCCTGAGTCATTTCATGGTAATGTTAAAAATTTAAGTAAAAGGATGAAAATGAAGATTAAGGAGAATGTCACTTTTACTTTAAGAATTTAACATTACCATGAATAGCATATCAATACTAGGGCTTAGACTTGATCATGAAGCTGCCAAAATGCTCTACTCCTTGCTGCAACAACACAAATCACTTGCCAACAGCACAAATCACTTGCCAAATGAAAATATTAATGAGCAAACACGCCCTTTTCTTTCCCGCGCTGAGCTTAGCGAGTCCTGGAAACAGGTAACGTGTCCCAAAATTGCGACACGCTTTTGAAAATCGTGACACGACTTCGGATTCGACGTGTCGGAAATGGACATGACGTGTCATATGATTTGGACACGAATCTGGACCGAATCCTGTCGGATTCGTTGGATTCGGGATTCGTAAGGGGTTTAGGACGAATCTGGTGACTTAGTATAGAATGTGCTTCAAGCAGTATGTATTATTGTCTAGATTGAAATTAAGACTAGAAGCTAGTATAACGGAAATGCCATGCATTCCTTCAGTTATCAAGTTTCACATGTGCACGCTGGGTTTATAATCAAGGTGCAAGTGGATTTTTAATCTATTGGGCACTACAGCTACCTAGAGGAGGGATCACTTCTACAGAATATTCTGTTTGGGCCAGGCATGAGAGGCATTTTCTCAACTAACTAACTTAAAGAGTCGCTTTCGCATGATATTAAGTATACAGTATAGGGTGCCAGCTTAGCCACTGTTAGAAGGTATGGAATAAGGAACCATTCTATAAGGTCCTCACAAGTCCCGATATCCTTGGATATGGTTTCAAGATTTGTAAGTTTGTAAAAGTTAAACTTGACCAAAGTAACCATTCTGAGAGAGATGCACGATAAGTTAGCAACACTGTTTCAGGAGGTTGAGAAATGAAAACTCGGGAAGTGTTAAATCTTTTAACAGAGGCCCAAATCCAAAGAAGAAAGAAATTATTTTAACATCCATGAAGCTAAAGATAGCCTATGGGACAAATTGCTTATTCATCTGCTTGATGTATTCCGCCCTTTTTCTGTGAAACTTCAAAATAAATGCACCTAGCTTCTCGACAAACCCCTTGCTAAATAGATTATCTCAAGAGCTAGCTGCTAGCATATCTGCGTAACTTTCCTTGTTGTCTCTGAAGGCCTCACATTTTAAAATGAAATGTTTCTCTATTTCCACTTTTCCGGAAGAACAAAAAATGCATACTCTTTTCTCCCACACTTCCTTTGGCCTTTTCCAGCGACCTATTTCACAACAGAGTTGATGCAATAAAGATTTTGGCTCTCCAAGAGATATTGGCCTCTATGTATGCTTTTGGTTGATAACTATGAGTGGGATTAAACACTTCAATATAGTAATGTTTCTTTCTTCCTAGCTCCTTATCCCAAGTATGTTTGTGGAACTTTTCCATAACAAACGCTTTTATCTCTTTGTTGTTTATGGGACACACATTCAAGCAAATACCCCATTTACTAAACCATTTGTTATTTTTCTGCATCCAAGTTTTTTTGCTTTTGCACAATTTATCATTAAAGACAACCTTAGGCCATCTACTCTTTTCCATTTGCTCAATTTTTTTTAAATACCTTATGACTCGCACTATAGCAATTGCTTCAATAGGAGCAGTCCCTGTTTCACTTAACAATATATCATAAGGAACTGCACTTTTAATCTCAAATTTGTTTGTAATCAAACGCTTTTGAATTTTTTCAATTTGTCTCCACTGCATATCGGATGTACTGCTAGCCCACAATTCACAGCGATAAAGAGTAACCGGAATCACTAGATGCCCAAAAAGAGTTTGAGTGGTTTTCCAGTCCCATAACTCTCCCTCTCTAGACCTATTTTGAAAAGCATAAAATGCTTTCCAACCCCCCAAAGTTCTTTTCTTTCTACAACCATTCCAGCTTAGATTTATGTTGAAGTCAAATCCAAGGAATTTGTAATCTGCAACCTATGTTACCGGATCCGGCACAGGCAGGTGGAGTATCGCCGGATCCACGGATCTGAACCGGATCCGGATCCGGATACTCCAAAATTCGGTTAAAAATACGTTTTGTTTAAATACATCGATTTTGGAAACGGCCAGCCTTTACAGAATACAGATCCCGCTGGTGGTTGCCGGAAGCGGTGACAGGTAGCCGAAAAAGTTAGAAAGGCAGGCGGATATGTTTTAGGGTTTAGGTTTCCACTATAGTATATATTATTATATTATAACATTTGTTTTATATATATTATTGATTTCTTTTGTGGTCCCGACTCTTGACTCTGTTTGCTTTGTCCGCGTTTTGTCCCCATTCTGAAGTCGGGCCCTCCTGCACACATCGATTAGTTCCGGGCTCACCGTCGGCCCCTTCTGCACAGCGTTTTTGGTTGCGGGCTTACCGCCGGCCCCACTGCCCGCAGCACTGTTCACGCCTCTGGTCAGGCCGCTGGTTCCCCTGCGCGCAGCACACAATTCAGCCAGTGAGCAGCCCGCAGCACTATTCACGCCGAGGGTTTAAGCAGGTAAGTTTATGGTTTATTGTCGTTTATTATATATATGTTAAGCGTTTATTTTAATATATAGTTAACAGTTGATTTTATTATATATATATTATTTTGTATAATATTTTCGTATATATATTATATTATATATCTATATATATATATATATATGTTAAGTTGTAACAGTTAAATATGTATATTTAAATATATTAACATTTAAATATTTATATTAATATTTAATATAGATATTATTAATATTTAATAACAGTGATATTAATATATGTTATGTTAAAGGTTAAAACTTAACAGTTATATTAATATTTAATATATGTTATTTAAAATTTTAAGCCATCATGTTATTTAAATTTTTAAAATGTATTTAAAATTTAAATTTTAATTGTTTATTGATAATATATTATAATTTGACTTTTAAATGCAGTTGCAAGTAACGGTTGTCTATACCATTATCATAATGGAACCATCACAAGATGCACAACATGAGCATAATGAAGGGGAAACCATCAAAACATACCCAAAATCTCCTCTATGGCAGTATGTGGAGATTATTGGAAAAAATCCCGGAGGTGGTTCATTTAAATGGAAGTGCAATGAATGCCAAGATATAAAAAATGGCTCATATACTAGAGTGAAGGCCCATCTCACCGGTCAAACTAACACAGGGGTGCAAGTATGCACCGAGCCAAAAGATGCAAATGGCAAACCTGGCCAAGGTTTGAGTCCTGGAAAAATGAAATTCTATGCATCTTTGCAAGAAGCTGCTGATAGGAAACTTGCTAAGGGAAAACACCCTGCGCAAAGTTCTACAACTAGGCCTCCATTGCCATCTAGGCCTGCTGCTACATCTAATAAAAGGACCACTCTAGGCCCTCCTCTTGAAGTGTGTTTCAATAATCAAGGTAGAGACATAGCTGATGAACATGTAGCTCGTTGCATCTATGCAAATGGGCTAGCATTCAATTTGGTGTGTTTTGTAATATCCCTCCCTTTAATAATAAATAATAAAAATATAATAAAATAATAATAAAATAAAATAATAAGTAATAAATAATACAAAATAATAATAATAATAATAATAAATATAAATAATAAATAATAAATCACTTAATAAAAATAATAAAATAATAATCATAATGATATTTAAAAATATACAAGAAATGGATCTTGGGATGCAAGATTGGGATCTTTTTAATCTCCTCAGTACTAAAATTTATAGGGTTTCTTGTTTTTCACATAACTTCTTTATCCTGAAACTTGAAATATAATAAATGGCTCTATTTTTTGAATGATAGCAGGAAAAAGAAATTGGATCCGATTTTTTTTCCCAATTTATATTTTAGCCAAGGCTTGCAGTCAGATTTCATTTAAATAAAGGAAAAAACAAGTTTCTTCGAGACATGTAGTACTAAAATTTATAGGGTTTCTTGTTTTTCACATAACTTCTTTATCCTGAAACTTGAAATATAATAAATGGCTCTATTTTTTGAATGATAGCAGGAAAAAGAAATTGGATCTGATTTTTTTTCCCAGTTTATATTTTAGCCAAGGCTTGCATTTAGATTTCATTTAAATAAAGGAAAAAACAAGTTTCTTCGAGACATGTATAAAAAACTCTGAACTATGATGTTTATAAAATGGTGAACTGCTTTTATGGCCCATTGAGTGACATTGGATAAATAAGCTGAGCGCTGCCATCTTTGAACTCCTGGATTGCAACAAACTTCCTTTTCACAGTAGGTCGGACTCTGTGTTAAGTTCTCTAAACACTTGGTAGAATTATAGTCTGGATAAGGCTGTCTGCATATGCTTTAGCTGATCTAAGATTGTTAAAGACTTTGTTATCAAAGAATATATTTATATTATATTATTATTTGTTGGGATTATTTGATAATATTTTCTTCGTGAGATGTGGGAAAAAATTGTTTTTGCTCATCTTCCAGTGTAATTTTAATTATCGATATTGATGCCTTCCAAAAAGAGGTATTTACCATCCTTCTCTTTGATTGAAACTTTACTAATGACAAGTATTTACCATCTTTTCACTGATTGAAACTTCATTAGCTCTCCTTTATCCTGTTTATTACTTTCAGTGTAATGGCCATCGTCATTTTGTTTGATGATCCTTAGAGGGGGATTTCAAGATCCCTAACTCAAATCTTGGGATGTGTCACTTACATTGTGGTGTCATAATATAAGTAGTGTATTATTAATAGTAATCAAATTTTGTTAACATTTTATTTAAGTCCATTTAATTTCCTTAATTTCCGGATGTCTTTTTTCTTCAGTCATATGTTACATATCACTGAGCAGGAAATTAGACAATGCATTTTATATAATAAAACCTTGCATAATAAGAAGGCAACTAAGCTCATTTCTATAGGCATTTCTTTTTTATGTTTTGATGGATGAGCTACAGGGTGCTTAGTTCCTCTAAGATTGACCTTTGCTTAAATTACTATCAAATACCTGTTTGACTCGGCATACTCACATCCAAGCCGACAGAAGATCTATGTTTAAACTCATTGAATTTCGCTATTGCATGCTGATCTGTATCCGGGCTTTCTTCTCCTGAGGATTGATCTGAATTGGGATTTCCATTTGAGTAGTCTTCAACAATACTAGAGGTCCAAAACCCTAGCTTTCTATTTTTGTTATCTTGTCTTTTAACAAATGGGTACATCTAATTCCGTAATTGTGCAGATCTTAGACTGTGGGTATGAATTTTCCCTGTTTGGGATTGTGAAAACAATCTCATAAGTATGGTGCGATCGGCAACTTTCATGTTGGTTATACCCGTGAGGAAGGGAAAACGTTAAAATTCCAAAAACTACAAGTCATGAAAGTGCAAAATGTATACAAAGACTACCTGACCCTTGCATATATGTGTCAACAAATAATTTAGTCTCTTTGCCTCTGGCTCGTTGGCTCCTGTTTTGCTTTGGATCTCCAATTGATAACACGCGACCTTCAGATCTTCAGTCTGACGCTCTCCCAACTGAGCTATCCCCGCATACAATTGATAACACAATCTTCAGGCCATCATAGCTATTTGGCAGTTTGCATTGAGTTATATGAAACATGATGATAAAGCTACTATCATACATACCCCGAAGCGAAGCCGGGCAGGGAACGCATAACAAAATGCAGACTGTGTGAATTGTAAAAGGTTTTTATTTTACAATATGTTGCGTCACCTTTTTTTTTGTGTCTGTTTACAATCATAAGCCCATACCAGGGGATGGGAATGACCAACAAATAAAATTTATGCAGTGTATATATTGTAAAAGTTTTGTTTTTGTTTTCCCAGTGTATTAAGGTTTTTCCAACCCTCACTATGCCGTAAATTTCTTTATTAAATAGAATTGTATTTTGACTTTCAAACAGCTTTGAGACTTGGGACCCTGCCTGCCTGGCAGGGACTAAGTTGTCCTGCAGTAGCTTTAACATACCTCCTGTTGGTTGCGATATGGATTTATTAGTTAACTTCTAACAAATAATCCGGCATCTATAACTTATTATTAGTTAACTCCTTATCAGCCAGAGGCGCCAGAACTCTGCTTTCTTTCTGGATCCTACCTGACCTACTGCACTTCATTTTTTTTTTTTTTTCCTTCTGGTCTATCTCCATAGGTGGGTCGTTCTTCACACAATAATTCTTTATTTATGGCGCGGTCCCCAGCTTTATCCAATTTATGAGATTAAATTGTGCAACAAACTGAACTCTCAAAGTTGCTCGCCGCAGGTCCTCTTGATTTCTAGGTTTGAAAACTGGAACAAGTTGTTCGTAGAAAGTAAGAAATCCATGTGAAAAGAGACTAATTATTATTTCAGATTAAAGAAGCAGATTATCTCAGTTAATCCCGAGTATATCAGTGACAATCTGCAGCATATTTATTTTCCAGACGTATTTTTATTCAGTTGAACAGGGTTGCGCCTTAACCAAGTTGTCATCATCCAAGCTGCACTACCTCCTGTTTGGTAATTGTTGCCATGCACAACGGCAAGTGAAGTGGCAAACAATCTTATAAGGAACTATAAGATTCCAATAGTTTAGGGTTTAAGGATTTATTTGAGAGTTTCAGAGTTTTATTTTTGTGTAATTTACCGAGTATTTGTAATTATATCGTGGAAATGAGGAAGAAGGTGGATGAGCGCATCCGAACCATGGTGGAAAATGGAGTCAAAGCCAAACATCGTTCCCTTTTTGTCATCATTGGAGACAAGGGCCGTGACCAGGTTGTCAATCTCCATTATATGCTTAGCAGGTATGTCCAGCGTTTTCTTTGAACTTCTGGGAAAATAATTCTGAGCATTTTTGTTTTTTTTTTAAATCTGTTTACCTTTCTCCGTTTTGCATTATGGTAGTTTTTATCTTAAAGACATTAATAATGGATCTAGACTATATATGATTTTGAGTTATTTACTTCTGAAATTTATCTGTATATATTTCGTGTAGTAATGTACATGTTTAAATCCACCCAATTGATGTACTAAATGAACATTTGTGAACGAAAGCTTGTAGTATAATTATTTATTATAGTTTAGTCCAGAGGAGAAAAACAGAAATGTTTGACAAAAAGTTTTTCCCAGACCAGAAACTTAGTCAATGTCATGTTTAACAAGGCTGCTTCCATTTCATCCTGGAAAAGTTCAAAACTTTGTGTATGTCTGCCCCAAATCTTTGTTTAAAAAGAGAAATTACCTATTGAATAGAATTTTATTCAAAAGCTTATAGCCTTATGTCGAAGACTATTAAATTAAATTCTTGCCTTATGTCGAAGACTGTTAAATTAAATTCTTTATAGCTGCATTAAAAAAACTGATGGTAGCATGTTTAGAAAATCGTGCTTCAAATCTTCTCTGCACAACTTTACTCTTCTTTCTTGTGCAATATCAAAGTACTCTCAGCATAGGCTTTTGTTCATTTTTAACCTTATAAAGTTATTTGGTTCAGCTGAAATCAAAATATGAGCCAAAAAAATTCAATCGGTGACATGATTCATATTTTATGTGAATGAACACAAACAAATTGTGTCATGTTTAAATTTCAAAAGTATAGTGATTCACAACCATTTTAATTGAAATTTGCAAAACACACATTAGTGTATTAAGGACATTGTTCGAAATGAATCTTATGAATGAGTTGGGTATCAGTCAGGTTGATAGCAATTATGTTTAGGGGATATATAGAGTCTTGAGTATCTATTTCAAATGGAACATACTAGGTTAGGTCTCTTACATTAATCAGGTGGGAATAGCCAATTGTATCTCATTCATCCATTTATCAAATATATCTTATTTTATCCTATATGAATCTCAACATTTTGTCCTTATATGATTATTGGTCATTGCATTAGAATCAAAGCATTTATGAACCAGATTGGTTCATTACAATAACCATTCAGGTATTTTAGAGAGAGTTAACTAAAGAAATATACGTCAACAATGCATATAATCAGCTCTTGTGAGGATGCAAGAGAATGCATTTTGGGTAGTCCTCATGACCAGATATAAAATAATTACTCTATTTATGCAAAACAGCACTAATGATCTATAGTGTGTGCAGAATTCTCGACATTGTACGCATAGCCACGGCCGCAAGCTTACAATCTTATGTCTAATGTCTTATGCAGGCAATTTTATGTCTTATTCGGGAAATTAATATGGCTAAATGTATTGTAATTTAAGGGATGGTGTTGCCTTTGCGAGTGCGCTTGCAGGCAGGCCATATAATTAATAAAACGATTTTATTTTGTGTTGGGGAGGGATAACCTTCCCAGTCATCCGATCCGGTTCTGGGTCGGGTGGCAGTGTCTTTTCTTTATGGTGTGGAATATTTCTTTGGTTGTTTGATTTCTTAAAATTCCTTAGAGTAATCATTTAATAGCCATAAGAATCTAAAGATACATTCAATAAATTTGTTAAAAGCAATCCATTTAATTCTTCTAAGTTATGATTGCTTAAACAGATACAACACATAATTTCAATGTATCCTAGCACATAAGGTCAGGAATCTGAGCACTTAATATTGGAGTGACATATCACTTCAAAAGTCATGGCGAATTTTCTTTCAGAATTCAAGTACCTTCTTAAAACAATATTGCCACTAATATTCTTAAGCTTTACTCATTGGAATTTTGATTCTATAAATTTTAATACTACAAAATTAGTAATTATTGATAATTTGCATAATCAATCACACAGTTTCAAATTTGGCAATGGTTTGATTGCACGCCATAGTAAGGGAAAAATATATAAAACAATAGATTGAAATGAATCAAGAATCTTCAAAACTTTCTTGAATAAATGTGGCTCTTATTTTATGCTTCTTCAGTGATGAATCTTGATATTGAATGACTGATTACAGTGTTTGGCTAATGGGTGACTTGATGTCACTGTTAGAAATATGATGTTTTTAGAGGTCGGATGTAGGTCTGATCTTGACATTACCATCATATATTACCTTTGCATGGGTACTAATCTTGAATCTAAATCATTAGTACTCCTTATCTTGCATTCAGTGATCATTTGAAAAGTGAATTAGGGGATTGATTGGATCATCTAGTGACTCACATCACATTGCAGTTTTTCTTTAATTAGCTATCCAATTTGGTATCTAAGGATTAATATATTCTTGGAAATAAGCTACAACAATCAGATTCTTGACAGTGAAATAACGTTGGTATAACTTAAGGTTTGGTGCATTCATTAGTTCCTCATTGATTTTCTCCTGCATCATTATAGACATCAAATTCTTTGGTTCTCTGTTCGCATGGTAAAACCACTATCTCATTTTCTTGAGTTGACTCATTGAGTCATTGGAAAAATATATAATCTTGTAATCTTGGATGGTGATAATATACCCATAATTGACGATGTATAATTCTCTGAAAGATCGTACTATTGATATGGCACAGTGGCATGCTGGTGTAACTACTCACCACCGGTTGCATTACATGCATTTGCTCATTTACTACTCATATGATTTGTATATTAATATTACTTCACCATATATCATATTAATTTACTGAACTAAACATCAATACAACTTTTATACTGTCATAGCAAAATTAACCGTACTTCTTTCTTTTTAACACATGACACGAAAATAGTAACTGAATGTGATTAAAAGGAAAATGTCACTTTAGTTTTACTTTGCTTGGTCATACGACTTTGTTCAAAGCATATAATAAATCATCCGATAGTACTAGTTTTTCTTCATAAAAAGGTTTATGTGGGTTTATCCAGACAGCTCCACTATGTAATTATGTTGTCTAGTCATGAAGACTATTCATGACCAGTTTCTTCATGGGCCTTAACTGGTTAAAAGGCATCCACTTTGTAGATAATATACTTTCCATAGGATTGATTGTAATCTTGTAATAGGAAAAATATTCTTTAGTCACGAGACTCGA
>APFE030156648.1:0-11995 GCA_000404065.3 Pinus taeda
GGGCTTGTGACATCACGATAGGAAACATGAAGGATGTCTAATAGTCAACCATGAACGATATAAATCTTGAGAACCTCATTGGAATACAAAATGAAGAAGTCATCCAGGAAAAGGCTCATCATATATAAAAAGGTAATATCTTGTGGATAAGGATATGTAAGATCCTCAAGACTCATTGATGTATACTCTCCTCCATTATCACATCTCAGTATCTTGATCCTTCTTTCTGTAAGGTTCTCCACTTTAGCTTTGAAGTCTTCAAATTTTGTAACCTGATGGATCCATCTTCTTCCTTTTGCCCTTTGGTATATAAATATATATAGGACACCAAAACATTCAAATATGATCTACAGTAGGTTTCTTCCTAGTGAATAGTTGTTCGAGATTCCTGGTTGTCGAGGGATCTATGGGGAATTCAATTTTGAATATATATTATTGTCTTTGTGGCTTCCCCCCACAAAATTTTGGTAGATATTGATCATTTAACATCGCCTTTACACTTTCTTCAATGGATCATTTATTTCATTCTACAACTCCACTTTGTTGAGGATTATATGGGACTATCAACTCTAACTCAATCCCAAACTCCTTATAAAATGCTATAATCTTCTTGGATGTATACTCTCCTCCATTATCAGATCTCAGTATCTTGATCCTTCTTTCTGTAATGTTCTCCACTTTAGCTTTGAAGTCTTGAAATTTTCTGAGTACTTTGTCCTTGGTTTCCATTAAGTAAACTTATGTCTTTCTTGAATGATCATCTATAAATGTGACATACTATAGATGACCTTCAAGTGATTTAGGAGTCATCGGGTCACATCCATTAGAGTGAATGAGATCCAATATTTCTTTTGACCTTGAAGCACTGCTTCCAAATGGTCTCTTGGTATTCTTACCTAATACACATCCCTTACATACTCCTTCATGATGTTCTTTGAGTTCATGTATTCCCTATACTATGGAACTTAGAGTTGGAAGGATTTTGAAATGTAGATGACCAAATATTCAATTCCATTGTTCACATGGGCTAATTTTAATGTGAATCAAATCTTGTACTAGAGGATATATCAACCTGTAAAATCTTCATTCTCAAATATCAATTACTCTAGAATTCTATATTCTTCAGTTTCTACTCCATGCTACAACTTTTCGATCAATGAAATATACTTTATCACCCTTATCTTATAGGCTTGAAATGGAAAGTAAGTTCTTATACATACCTGGAACAAATAGGATGTTGTTGAGGTGAACGTTGCTTCCATTTTAGAGCTCTATAGAGGTTGATCCAATACCTCTCATGGGATATATTTTGTTATATCCAAGTTCTAGTAAATCAGAATATTTTACCTTTGACAAAGCCTTCAATTGTTTGTGATAACTTGTCATGTGCCTAGTTGCATCACTATCAATTTCCCAAATTATCTCATCTTGGAATGTGTTAGTGAGTGTCTAGAAGAGACCTTTATCCTTTTCCTTGATTACTTCCTTCTGTGTAGAGAATAAGTGGCTCCATGCTTCCTTGATGCATTTCTTAAGATATCTTTCTGCCTTTCAACACTTCTTAATGAACGTCTTCAATGTCGTGGATATCTTCATTATGCCCTTATCCAACCTTAGCTCTGATACCATGTTGGGAATTCAATATGGAAATGATTAAGATTAATTCTCTTTACTTGATAACTTCTTGTGATTCCTTTGTACTTATTATATTTTTTCCTTATTTTTATATGTGTGAAGCATCAAACAATTAACAAAACACAAGAAAAATAATGACACAGTATATAGGTTGCAAGTTATGGCCAAAACCTCTCCTCTTGAGATGAAAACCCTTAAATTTCTTCTCTTCCTTATAAATTATTCAATTGGTGAATTCCATTAACTTAATTCTGAGACGAGTACTCTCCAATACCAAGAATAACCTCATTGGATGATGTTCCAAATTCGATCTAGTCAAACATAGTGAAATCTCTTCGAGTAGCACCTTTTAGAATTCCTGCTGCAAGTTTTTTGGCCTCATACCATAGATCTAAAATTTCAACCTCCCTACAACTATTGTTGCCACACCTTGGAATTTTGATCTTATTTTATAGCCCACCCTTGACCTTAGCTTGCCTTTCCCTGACTTTTGGAGCTTGAGAGTGAACCTTGGTGACCTTCACTTGACCTCTTTCCTCTTTTTCTCTAAGAATGATCTTGTATATGGATTCCCTAGGTATGATGCAGAAACCCTAGTCCTCTTTAGCACTTGTGAGAGGAAGATAACCCAAACACAAATCTCCTTCATATTCCTTCTTCTTCATTGCTTCTTCCTTCCTCTTCCTTTGCTAGAATGAGTTGTGAGTGAGTGTGCTTCAAGGAGGACAAGTCCTCTTCCATTTATATGGTTTTGAAGGGTGGACATGGCTCTTTCTTTAGGCCAACTTGACAACTTCTAGGCCAACTTGGTCGTCGAGTGTATTTTGACAATTTTAATGAAAAAACAATTTTCTTTGCAAGTTACAATGTGCCTATTTGGGACTTCAATTTATGAGATTGACAATTTTGAATTCTTGACTTAGGAAAATCCCTAGAAGAAATCATTGGGTGCTTCACACATAAAATAAAAGACCTTTAGTATGATACACATACTCCAAAATAATAATAATTTTCACTCATTTCATAATTTACAATAATAATAAAATACATTTTATACTTATAAAGACCAAACCTAGTTACACATTTTTCAACAACAAATCGGTACCAACTATCTCACATTTTTACATTACTTCACACATTCCCCTCTTAATCAAAGATTCAACATCTCCAAAAATATTAAGCTGGCATATGAGAATACTTTCCACCCTCGTACCTATTCAAATGGTCCATTTCACAACTTCATCCTACATCCTCCCTATGCATGAAAGATATTATTCCATTCGCTACCACACTATAAAATTATGCTTGAATAGCAAGGCTTATGACAAACATGGGGAATCAAACCTTCCTATTGCTAGGATTTACAACTCGGACCAAACAAATCTAAGGTATCAAGTGCAACGGATCATGCACCCCTTGCAATAGAACAACATTTAAATTCAAGTACAAGAAGTATTTGAATGTTGTACAACAACATTACCCACATCACATGCCCAAAACATGATCCAATAGAAAAACAATGATTGGTTATCAAGGTTATTATCTTATGTCAATATCGTTTGCTAAAGCTAATCGACTTACTTCCATACTAACTCCATAGAATAATACAACTTTATATATAAATCCTATGGTATAGTTCTTACTCAAAACATTTCCAATGAATTTCATTTCTCCAATTCCAAAATAGAACAATATATAACAAAAATCCATTTTTTTCCAAACCCTACAATACCATGTTCAGAAAAATTCATAGAAAAAGGTGAAGGATAAAGCTAATACTGGAATAAAACCTTGTACTAATCCAAGCAATGGTAATTTAAAGATATTTTGTTCTTAATTTAAACCCTTGTGTCTATGACTAACATTGATATCCCCTTTCGTAAACAACCCTTCCTTTCATTTTCCCCTACAATCTTTGATAGGTGACTAAATTTACAACATAGAAAATAGTGGCAAGTCTACAAACCCTCACTCCACGATGCATATGATCTTGTATTCTCCACTTCATATAAAATCCCCTAGTGTTTCATGGATTAATTTCCCTTGCTCTATGGATTTGAAGCCTCACACTAACAAGCACATTGTTTATTTTCAGCTAGGGCTTGTAGAAATAATGAACATAGGCCTAAATGATAACTTATAGCAACACAACTTATAGTAATGATCTAAGAGTCAACGTTCAATCTTTTTGACTTCTAACTAATACATATCATAATCTCACAAATTTATTTCAAGCTGATATTTCTATAATACATTTGCAAACATCTCCAAATATTTACACTTCCAATCTCTACATTGGATTTTAGCCAAATGGGAAACTCTAACAATCTCATAAATGACTAAATTTTGGCTCCGAGAGTACAAATGACTCCACACTTGTTTCTCTTACCCTTTCCCTTGTTTCTCATTTTACATTTCTAGAAACATAGTTGTCTATTACCCTAGAATGACACTAAGTGCTCAATTTCTGAAACGAAATGATCTCATTCTCAACAATGGTGGAACCTTTTAGAGGAGAAAATATCCTTCAATATTTGAATTAAGAATTTCATCTTTGTAAAAAAAATTGCTTATGTTTGTTAGTCAACCACATTCATATTAGATCTTTGTAAGTTTCTCACGGGCCGATTATTCCATGTTAGTATGCTTTGAGCACTTATTCCTTGAGATAATTGATGACGCACGATTATCTTTGAGAATAGATTTGTAACCATCCATATTGAAGATTGACATATAAATAAGTATCGATAATTGTCATATTTGTTACAATTGTTTTTCTATATATGATGACCATTTAACTCAAATTTTGCTTATTCCCTTATTTTAGCTAAGAAATATTACAAGTGGATTAAGGGCAGTTAAGGATTTGTTTTGGTGAGTTTTACAGACCAAATTTCGGATTTTGGCTCTCTACCATGGGCGAGGCCTCCAACGATGGGCTTAGAATTTTGGATCCCAATAACCAAATTTATATTGGATAAAATACATAAAAATGTATATCCTTGAAGAAAATGTTGAATTTTATAGCTATGGTTAGTATTCATAATCATTATTATCATTTATGTACTCATATAAATATATTTCTATGTAAAGCATGTTCTTCATACTGTAATTTTCTTTTTATTATTTATGAATTTCTCAAAAGAAAAATTAGAAGGTGTGTTCTTCATGACCTTCTCAAAAGGAAAATTTAATTTATGGTTCCACAAGAAGACCAAGTCAACCCTCCTCCATATCAATTCGACTCAACCGTAAAGAGGAACCTATTCCACCCCTAAAGAAACTATATATATAAGGTCACTTGATCTCCCTCATGGTGTAATTCACATCTCACCATATCAAGCATGTTATTCTCCCTTAAAATGAAGAATTCAAGAAGATGAAGGCCGAACATAGAAGAATATTTTTCCACTCCCATGTGTGACCAAACTTGGGATGAATTTTCTATGATGCATTTCTATGGAGAAGTCAAAAAATTTAAGTGGAAGAAAGAGACTTCAACTAAGCCTTTGAACAAGCTTTCCAACTATTGTTTTGGATGTTTTACCTCGCCTCTTGGTGGACTATTGGTCTAGTCATATTGATGATTAGTTTTTCTATGACTTTTATGTCTCTCATTTTGACTTGATTCTATAAGGAAAGGTTTTTGGGTTTCCCCCCATGTGGGTTTTCCAATGGTAAACTCTTGTTTGGTTGTCTCTTTATGATCCTTATGGAATTTTTGTTTTGTTGTTGAGCTCCTCTGTGTAATTGATTTATGATAGAAAATATCACAAGAGAAAGATTAATAAATATCATAAGATGTAATTATTAGCTTAGAGGATGCCCTAGAATTTAAACAAAAAACACATTTAGTTTATCCTTTTCGTTTACCATTTCCATGCATGTATTTTTTTGTTTTTGTTTGACACCATAAAATAATGAATTAAGCATATTACAGGCACAAATTAAATAACAACATAACTTAGTTCAAATCATGAGAATGAACTTAGAAAATACCTTCAACATTGAACCATGCTGACATGTGAAACTAGACTATGAAGGTGTCCTCCTCCTAAAATTCTCTTGAACCACCTAAGTAAATTTTTTACCTAGCCAAATTAGGAACATCTTATATGACTTCTTAGCCCTATGGGACCTCTGTAAGTTCCCTAGAATTTTGTGTTGAAACCCCAAAACCGCATCTTGTAGTGTGTGTCAACCACCTAGTGTTTGACACCTTCCTCAATCTCCACAAATTGTAACAACTCCTTAGCACAAAAACTCTTACAAGAACCCAAATCCTTTCCCTATCCCCCTAACTCCAAAATCCAAAATCCAAAGTTGAAATCCCTCCACCATTCTCCGCCTCCTATTCATCTATCCTTTACCAATCTCTAAAATATTCTCCCCCATTAATGGCTTACCTACCAAGTTATAGAAACCTTCCCAACTGAAGCATTTGTCACCTTAAAGGTCCACTTAACACTATTGATGCTAGGGTCTCGGGTGCCCCCCTTATAGGATAAGACAAGACAACAACTCCTAAATAATAATAATTAATACACATTAAAATAGCCAAGAAATCTCAATGATCTAGTCGAAATCAATAAGTTATGTGAGGGCCCAATTTAATTTAATATTAAATTAATGATAAGGTTACTCTTAAAAGTATAAAACATCAATTTATCATTAATCAATCTTAAAGACTATTCATAAAACTACATAGGTTAATCATTAATAAAGCTTAAAGAATAAATATTAATTTAATATAAGCTCTATTTACGATTAGGTTCGAATCATATACCCTAGAAATAGCTGCGTATTTATGCAATGTGTGGGTATGTAGCTAGTAGTATGGACATGCATCATACATGTACTATTAACAGTAATAAGAAATTAACATAGCAATCAATCTTTCAAAAGCTAGGCTAATATCTAAGCATCACATATAAGATCAAGGAGTGGGCATTACAATCATTTTCATCATCATCCTCCCCGTCATTGTCATCATTGTCATCATTATTTTCATCGTTGTCGTCGTCATCATCACGTCCACCATCATCATCATCTCCTTTGTCATCTTCATTGTCATCATCATCATCATTGTCATCATTCCTCCTCCTCCTCATCATTATCATTTTTGTCATCATCTTGCCCCTCCTCGTCATTATTTTCATTGCCGTCATCATCATCATTAGTAGCAACATCATCATTTTCATCATTGTTTTCATTGTCATAATCGTCACAACCACACCACCACCATTGTTTTTGTTTCCTCCAATGCTACCCCCACCAATGCTACCCCGACCACCTCTCTCACCCTTGAATATTAAAGTTGAAACATCAATATCACTAAATTAAAAACATAATATATATTTTCAAATCATCTTATTTCATTTTGAAAAATTAATATCACTTAATAAAAAAGATTTCATAAAATAAAAAAATATTCATTAATTCATTTTGTTGGCATTTTTCCTCATAATGTTTTCCAACATTATAAAGGTTTTTTTTATAGGTACAATTTAGCTATTGAATATTTTGATTTTGATGACAATGATAGAATTTTTAATGACATCTAAATTGTTTGTTATTTAAAATGTATTTTTAAATGCATAAATATATTGGTTAAATGCCCTTGAAACATTTATAATATACATATCATATTACTTAAACTAATAATTCCAATTATATAAATTACACAACTCAAATTTACTCAACAATCTTAAAAAATTACCTAAACTTTAAAAAAATAAATTAAATTAATCCTTATATAGAGTTTATATTGGATTCATATATTACACAAAAATCTTGAAAAATTACCTAAATTTTAAAAAATAAAATAAATTTATCCTTATATAGATGGTTTATATTGGATTCATATATTAATTTCTATTAATATTGATGGTTGGTATCATGAGAGGTCCATTATCGTTAAGTTATCCAATTATCGTTGCAAATAATCACGCGCAACAAGTTGGTGAAAATTTTGATGTGGGTTTGCTTGAATTTTGCAGCCGATTAATCCGCCACAAATCATAACCGTTGAATTCAAACGCCGACATTGCGGCCTTTAAACCCTATTCCTCATATACATATAAAAAAGCCTCACATATTCTCCACATTTATCCTTAGACCTCACCGGTTCGATCTCTCGATCGCAGCGCAGTTCAGTTCAAGTCTAGCAGTTTCTATTCGATCTCTCGATCGCTGCGCAGTTCAGTTCAAGTCTAGCAGTTTCTATTCGATCTCTCGATCGCTGCGCAGTTCAGTTTTGTCCATAATGTCCAAAGCTACGGATGTCCAAAAACGGTTGGGATATTTTTGTTTTTTCTAACACGCATTACTTAGAAATTTACAAAGCTTTACTTGTTGCACAAAGTTAATGTAATTTAGAATATTTTGGTTTAACCTATTTTGTACGCTAAAAACTTTCATGCTCTGTACGTGTACAGGTTGCAGTCTGAGCTTATGCAACTAATGGTACTTTTCCTATTTTTTTTACATATCCTTCTGTTTGTGATTATGACTTACTCAGTGTTCTTATATCATGTTTGCCATATTCATTACATATATTTTTTGTTTGCTGTTTGCCCTATTCACTTTCTATGTAGAGTATATATTTTTAGTTTTTTTTGGATCTACTACTTTCACTGAAGGAATTTATTAACAATACATTCTATTGGAAACTGTTTTAAATCTGTGGATTATCTAGAATGCATAATAATTTCATAGTTAAATTGCAATTTTCTTGTTTTTTAATTTCATTTTGCTATATTTTGGTGATTTTATTTTATTATCCAGAACATAATTTTTATTTTCTAATTGTTATTTAATCTTCAGATGAGTGGTACACCTGGAATTTCAGCTTTTCCAGAGGCAAATGACATTTTCTCTTGGGTTGGCACCATAAATGGAGGAAAAGACACTGTTTATGAGGGTCTGACATATAAGGTTTCTATGAGTTTTCCAAAGAATTATCCCTTCAAGCCTCCTGTAGTGAAATTTGAGACACCTTGCTTCCATCCTAATGTTGACAAGCTTGGAAACATATGCTTGGACATTCTTAAGGTATGTTTTATTTGTTTATTGTCTTTTCCCTTACCTTCTAGTTTTAAGAAAGTTCTCTGAACTTTCAAGCCTAAATATTCTATGCTAAGTAATATGTCACCTTTTATACATTGATTTGTAACGAGAATTGATTACAGGAAAAATGGTCCTCAGCATATGATGTTCATACTATCCTCCTATCTATTCAAAGCCTTTTGGGAGGTAAACATGAGCTTAATCTAGATGAACTTTGTAATTTTATATTCCTATGGTTTTGTTTTCCACACTCAATAAACTCTTTTATATTGTGCAGAACCAAATAATGAATCTCCTCTTAATACCTTTGCAGCCTCCATATGGAGCAATCAAGAAGGTAATGCTTGTGACTCTTATTGAAATAAATTGCAATTCCTAATTGTATGGCAGGATGATTGAATTAATTGGCTTTTAATAACAGTCTAGAAGTCTTAGTGTTAAGGCATTCACTAATTATGGTTGAAAATGTGTAGACTTCAAAAAAGCAGTGATGAAGCAGTACAAGGATGACCGTGGAGCAACTAGTCAATAGTTTCAATTCATACAGTTTTCAAGATTCAAAGATTATTTTCCTTGGGTGAAGTCAAATCAAAATGTCTTGGAGGGTGGTTTGAAATTTTTGTAGTGTATTGTAACAGAAGTAGTGGAGTATAAAAAATGTATTGTTTATTAAAATTGAATTTAGATAGAAAGTATACTTATTGTCGCTCTTAACCAATGCTGAATGTTTTTTGTAAATGTATATATATCTATTTTGTCCTATGGAATTTGCTTAGTTATAAACAAACCATCATATGCATTATGGTGGTTTCTTATATAAATGTATAGGATTAGTAAGGAATTATATGATGAATCTTGGTGCATGCATTTTTTCAACAAATGTTTATAGACTATTGGTAAACTTGAATTCATACTTCTAAGTCATAAACATATTGTCTCATGAATTCTACTTTTGTTTTGAGTGCTAGTAGATGTTTATAATAAATGTATATCATTTCCATTTCACAATTTATTGAGTATTGGAAATTTGCTTTGTAGATGCTTATAATAAATGTATATCATTTCTATTATCTTAATTTATTGAGTCTTTGACTACATTGGAAATTTCCATGTCTAGAAGTTAGTACATGGAAAATTATTTGCACATGAAAGTGATTACATAAACCTTATTTGTTGGAGATGAAAAGTAATGTTTTTCTATGTTACTATCAATATTTTATAAATTTATTTTTCATTTAAAATACTTATTATAAAATTAATAATTTAGTAATTTAAATAATGCAAATTATTTAATTTTCTCCATATTTATGTTATTTTATAGTTTTTTTGGAATAAAATTCCATCTTAGATAGCATGACAATAATAAAATAATGTAAATAGAATATAATGGAATTGCTTATTTTAAGAAGTTAAAATTGATGAAGGTTCTTATTTCAACCTAAGGTGGATGAGGATGTGTTGCCTATATTGATTCTCAAGGAATATACTTAGTATATGCTTAGTCTTAATGTGTATCAAAGACTATAGTGTATTAAAGAGTTTATTAGGTTGCATTGACTTTTACTAAATTTAAAGAAAAAAAATTGTAAGTTTGTTAGGTTGCATTGGCGTTGAATAAATTTAAAAATTTAGATTTGTCAACCCCTCACCAATTTCCTAGGGATTTGATATTATTCAAACTGTCATAAGTGTTCCTCCATGATAATTTAGTCATTATTACTTATAATCACAGTCTTTGTTGAAGAGTATATATGATAGTAGTGCTAAGTGAAACATCAACAATATTTATGTTCACACTGCATATGACTTCATTAGAGACTCCTCAATGTCTTAATCATCATCACTCTTGAATCAAAGCAACTATAACATTCTAAATCAATAGTCATAGACAAATCCTCATAGCAATATAAAATGCTTACCAACATAGCACACCATCAATTCTTTATTCAAAATTTGAATACCATAATCATACTTATTTAAACAAAGTCTATCATAACTATGGTACATATCCATCCCCATCTCGTTCACGATATCTTAAATTTATGACAGATGTTAATGCATGAATTCACATGATCTTATCATGCGGACCTCTACTTCTCATGGTAAGCATACAATAAACCATACATACATGTACAAAGAGGTGAAGATACAACTTCAAGGATTAATATAAACCAAGCAAGTCAAAGTAACTATAAAATCTCTTTGGTGAAATTCATTTATCCAACACATATGCAACCCTCATTTTACTGCTTAACTAAGTTGCATACAAATAAAAACAACAATGTCCATGTCCTTGCCGAAATAGTGACATTTTGTTTTATGGGAGCATATCAAAAGGAAATCATATACTCTACTCACAAGTCTATGTAGCTTATTATTCCTCATGGTGTTTGCATGAAACAAAATAACTTATGTACTAGTACCCATGCTTAGGTGTAGTTTGTTTTTACCTCATACGTCCTCATACCATTTAGACTTGAAATATCTTCTTAAAAAAATAAAAAATAAATAAGGCATGTTGAATCAAAATAGTATCATATGCAAACTATGACATAATTACATATATAATAAGCACAACAATTCAAACAATACTGTAGACGATGATACATATATATATATAGAGAGAGAGAGAGAGAGACATATACACACTCTTTTAAGAATTTTATTTAATTATTTTGAAGAGAAACATAGTTTGTTATTTGACCTATATGGTATCTAACTAGAGTAAAATAGACCACAGATTCTACCTCACACATGGTAGTTTTCTCTTTAATTTTATCATAATTTAGTTGTGAGAATTTGTGATATCTTCACATATGAAAACACATCCATGCAACTCATTGTATCCCATAATGAGTCCTACATGCAAGTCACACTTGCCAATGTACAATCTAAAATAATCATATCCTTCTCATATATGCATTACTTGTTATGAGGAGTTAATATTGCAGTAGTATGTTCATCATGCCTTACCATGATTACCAATGGTTTAATTATCCTGTTATGTTATGAATAACTCAAAACATCACTTTTCAATCATGATATAAGAGCCTTTAACCAAAGCTTAAATTTTGAATTCTTGAAAATAAATAAACTTTTTAAGCTCCTCATCTATGAGGGAACACGATAAAAGTAACTTATTAACATTAATAAACATGTTAGTTCTTCACTTTAGCACTGCTCTATGCATGCAAACATACCAGGGCAATCTCCTAGTAATCATACACCAAATATGCTCTGCCTGCATCATCTATAATCACATTCTATTTGTTGAAGAGTATATATGATAGCA
>APFE030156655.1:0-24454 GCA_000404065.3 Pinus taeda
TCACTAAACTTCGATATATTCTTGGAGTTCAGGAAGTTGTCACTAAGGGGGGATAGGCTCTAGTGCCTCCTTCCTTCCCTATTGTGCCATATTTGTAAATCCTTCAATCCTATCCCAAGTTGTTCTTAAGGGGGGATGTTAGGATATTCCGACACATAGGAAATAGTTAAGTTCAACTTGGTCTAGTATAGAGTAGGTATAGAGTTAGGTAAAGTGTGTTTCTTTACCGTTGTACATTTTGTAACTTACAATCCGACGGTCACGATATGTAGTGATCCGACGGTTCATTCTCTCCTCGGTATTACCGACACTGATCCGTGGCTTGACACCCGATTGGTCCATGAATTCTATTTAAAGCGCATGGAGGGTCATTTGTAGGTTAACCGTGCATGAGAGAAGCTTATGTAAATTTTCATTCTTTTATTAATAAATTGCCTGTAGTAGCCACATTGGCGCAGGCCGTGGACTGTTTCCCTCTCTGAAGGTTTTAACCATGTCAAAATACTGGTGTATTGATCTATGATCTGTTTGTGAGCGGTGTCCTTTTGGTGTTCTGTCTGAGGAACTTACCCTGTAAATTCCTACAATATCTCCAAAAGAGTCCTCAACAAAAGGTCCTTACAAATGAGGCATGAGGCTATATTTATAAAGTAAGAGTGACTCTTGGCCTATCTATTAGGTCCCTAGATTACTAGTGTAGCCCCCATATTGTTATTATTATACCCCATAGAAGCCCACTATTGTTATTATTGTGCCCATACATTATTATTGTTATGTCGGCTCAGATTATATTATGACCCCTTAAACTCCTATATGTAGAAAGGAGGTCTTGTCATTTGTATCATCCAAGAATTGTTAATTTGTATAATGTAAAGGAGGCTGCCCCCTCAAAGAGGCTAAATTCTAAGACGTTGATCTATCTTTTTTATCTTTTTGTGACCTGGTTTCATAACATTTGGTATCAAAGCTTTGGACTGTAGGGTTTTCATTGCTCCAAATAGGTCATCATGGAATTTTTGCTATAAATTTTGTTCTGCAATGTTTCAGAAGCAAAAAAAAAAAAAATCCATTTGAGCCAAAATCACACTAAAGCTCACATCCGAATTTCAAATCTTGTCTCACTATATTTTTGAAGATATGTTCTGAGGAAGTTAGGGTTTTGTGCGAGCTCGATAATTCCATCTCAAACAGGGCATCGTGGAATTTTCACTATAATTATTTTTATACAAAGTTTTAGACTCTTAAATTAACACCCATTTGAACTGAAAACCTATTGAAGCTCGGGCCTGAATTTCAGATCTTGTTTCACTATATGTGCGGAGATATAGTC
This sequence comes from Pinus taeda, assembly GCA_000404065.3. NCBI lineage: Eukaryota > Viridiplantae > Streptophyta > Pinopsida > Pinales > Pinaceae > Pinus > Pinus taeda. Next base: position 1,331 of record APFE030156655.1, read on the forward strand.
CAAGCAATTTAGGGTTTCTGTAGGCTCCTAAATTACATCCCAAATAGGTGACCTTGGGAAATCATCATAACTCTCTCTGAGCATTAGATTGAAATTTCGTAAGAAGTTATGAAAAGAGGACAAAGTTTATTTTCCTTCGTATAGTTTGCAGATTTGAAGGTCAAAACAGTGACATGTGGTACTTCCTACAAGTTTCCTCTTCTGAAAATTTATATAATAAGGTAAATTGGATAATATAGATGGAGAAATATTTTGATCTACATGGTGTACCACTGTTACAAAAGGCAAGTATTGCATCTAATTATTTAGAACCAAATCAATTTTTATGGTATAAAGGGCTTTGTTCTCGCAAACCACTTGTCACGCGGTCAATTTTCACGGAGGAAATGATAGCAGATTATGAGGATACCAAGAGGAACACCTTCTTTAACGAATAGATAAATCTCAAACAAAAGGGTTCAATGGAAAAGCACACTGAGGACTTTCAAAAATTGAATATAAGGTTAAATGATATTCTAGAGAAGCAAAAGATAAATAGTTTTATCTATGCCATGAAAGCTGATATTGATGGTATCAAAAAGAATATTGGAAGAAAGGAATGGAAGATTTGAAGAAAGAAATGGCAGGTTTGAAGGAAGGTGGGAAAAATATGGTACAAGAAAGGCCTCCTAATGACGAAAAGGATCAATAAACATAAAAAAAAGAGGATATACACTATAATCAACCCTAGACAAAGAACAAATGAATCCGAACATATCTTGTACTGTGATGGAAAGAATTACCATTCCTCAAACTCTCAAGATATAAGGACATATCAAGAAGAAAAAGGTTCAAGAAGTGAACAATCACATCGAGAAAGAAGAAATGAATCTGAAAATATCTTGTAATTCATTGGCCGGAGTTACCACTCCTCAAACTATTAGGATAGAAGGACATATCAAGAAGAAGAATTTTCAAGAAATGAAAGATTACATCGAGCATCAAGAAATGAATCCAACCATATCTTGTAATGCATTGGAAGAACTTACCACTCCTCAAACTCTCAAGATAGAAGGACATATCAAGAAGAAAAATATTCAAGCAGTGAAATATCACATTGAGCACCAACAACAAGTTCTCCAACTTTTAAAGGATAATGCCACTTTGGTGCAAAATCGAATGAAACAATAGGCAGATCAACATCGTAGTGAAAGAAGTTTTGATGTAGGCGATTTTGTATTTTTATGGCCCGCTTGACCAAGGGGAGAGGAAGAAAAGGCCACCGTGGTATGCAGCAATAAGACCAGGAGAAGACCCTATGCAACCATTAACTACTTTATAGAAATAAAGTTAAATCCACCGGAACAAAATTGTAACTAGCACTTGCTTCTCCGCCTAGCGAGGCAAATATTACCCCCGTGGGATGGAAATACTTCTTGATCTAGATCGATGTAACATATCAAGCAAGCTATTTATAAGAAGGAAATGTTTGAAATACTACAAGCACTTAAGAAATGGTGACCTTACCTAATGGTAAGACACTTCAAGGTAAAAATGGATCATGATAGTCTTAAATACTTTTTAGAACAAAGATTATCCTTAGAAGAACAAAAAGAATGGGTCACAAATATGTTGGGTTATGACTTTGAAATCATCTACAAAAAAGGGAAGAAAAATGTTGTTGTAGATGCACTCTCAAGAAAGGATGTGGATGTGGAAGCATTGTTTTGTGCTATTTCTATTATCCAACCAGATTGGATAAATGAAGGAAGGGATGAATGAAAGAAGGACGAAGAAGTGTTGCGACTCATTCAAAAGTTGCAGAAGGTCCCAGTTCAAAAAATATTGCAAGAACTTGAAGAGGAAGGAAAAATAATATTGGAACCTAGAGCAGTCCTAGAAACAAGAACCCGACAACTATGGAATCTATCAATTTCAGAGTATCTCATCAAGTGGAAGAACTTATCCACTGAGGATTCCACATTGGAGGACAAGAATTTTATACAGAAGCATCAAGAACTACTCAAGTGTTGAGGACAAAACTTTTTGAAGAAGAGGGACATGTTAGGTCCTTAGACTACTAATGTAGCCCCTTATTGTTATTAGTACAACCCCCTTATTATATTGTTGTGCCCTTACATTATTATTGTTATGTCAGCTCTAATTTATTATGACCCCTTAGACTCCCATATATAGAAATGAGGTCTTGTCTTTTGTATCATCTAAGAATTGTTAGGTCCCTAGAATACTAGTGTAGGGACCTAACACTACCCTTGACTCTTGGACTTCCTCATGACCTTTCATCTACCAGATGACTTTTGATATTCCACATGACCTTTCAGATTCACAAAAATGTCTTTTGGTATTCTACATGAAATTTCATATTCACAAGGTGTTCTATGCTAATGTAGCAAAAAAAGTCACAAAAAATAGTTTCAATCTAATTCACCAATTTAATAATGGTAAGTTCTAGGATGTCAAGCCCGAGCTCTTTCATCAAATATGTGCAACACAAGTTGTATTCCACTAAAATGGGAGTGATTTGTGGTTAATATTCATCATGTCAGTGTAGGCACTCGAGTGCATCTGGGATGAGGGTGTTTCATTTGGCATGCACCTGATTATTCAAGGTTACCAGTTTGGTGTAGAGCCTCACTGGTTCTACCACATAACGTGTGATATTTTCTTTGGTGATTGGCATGTCTTTCATATGGCCTACTTGTTTATATGTCTTTACGAATGCCCGTACTTCCTTTGTGATCTCATCTTGCTTCCTTACCTATCCGACTTCCCCTATCGAGGGAACCCCATGTATTTTGATCACTGATTCCAAACCACTGAACAGATGCCTATAGGATGCAAGTAACCTCTCCACATCTTTGGTCAATTTGTCTTTAGACTGAATTTTGATGTGGAGTTGGACCTTAGTATTTTTCATATTGATCCAATCCTTCTTAGGGACCACTGCCAGTGCTCCTAGGTACTTGATGGAGCATTCGTGTATCCTATCCAAAGCAGTCGTAGCCTTCTTAAGCATGGTGACTCTTTCTTTAATGTGGGCTTGGACGGCCATGATGGGGGCTACGGTGTGGTGCAATTTATACATTTCCTTGTAGACTACTTCCATGGCCTCCCCCAGAGTCTATGTTTCTTCTTCAATTGTTGCTTGGAATTCTGATGCGCTTGTGTGTACTAAATGGAGTGTCGCATTCTCTTCCTCCATATCCCTTTTCTCCTATTCTGCCATGGTGGTCCTTTGTCTAGATGCATAAAGCATGTTCTGAAAATCTGCAATCTGTTTGCTCATCTGGGCCACATTGTGTTTTGTGGCAGCAACGAAAGCTGTCCTGGTCGAGGTGATCATTTGAGGGTTTGCTATAATGTTAGGGACAATATCCTTGGTCGTGGTCACTGACAAAGGCTTGACTAGGTTACTGCTGCAATATTTGTTTATTTCTTATACAATCTTGAGGTTTTTTTTCATCAAAAGTGAGTTTATTAAGATATAGGAACTCCTCGTCTTGATCCTCCGAGATGCGCAACTCTTGGAGGGGAAGGTATCTGCTAGTGAGGGGAGCAGTAGGAGGTACATATAATGGACAAAGCTCACATTGTCCCATGCCCACGTCAGCTATTTTATTAGTCTCTCCTTGTTCACTTTCCATGACTTCATTCTCCTTTTCCTCCTAAGCTCTTCTTCCCATTGATTTTTTCTTCCTCTGCTAGTGCTCATTGCCTTTCTAGCTCATATTCCATATTTTTCAGCTCTTGTTTTAACCTCTTGTTCTCCTCTTGTCTTCTCTCCTTGGCTTCCTCTTCCCATTTTTTCTTCTCTTCCTCTTCCTATGCTCTTCTTTCTTCTTCCTCCTTTCTCTTCTTCGCCTCTTCTTACGCTCTTCTTTCTTCTTTCTGTTTTTTCTCCTTTTCTTTCTCTTCTTGCCTTCTCCTTTTCTCGCTCTGGATTTGGTTGTTGGAATCTTGAGGTTGTTTGCTCTCTAGATCCCATTGCCTCTTAAGCTCTCACTTCCTCCTTTCCAGGTTGGTGTTCCTTTGTTCTAGTTGTTAGGCTCTTAATTTGTCATTATTATTACCACTTCTTAGCATTCATTTCATCTATTTCCATTATTCTTTTATCACATTATTTACCATGATTTATTATATAATTCCATTTCATAATAATTTATGCTCTTGTGGATAAATAATATCTGATCTCATTTATTTTCAATAATTAATGATTATTATGCATGATTTTGGTTTGTTCATTTGTTATAACCTCACTCATGATTTTAGCCTCCAAGAACTCTTCCAGATTGCAGATTTGGTCTTCAATAGATAATTAGATATTCCAACTCAGGAATTCGCTGGCATAAGGATTTAGATTTTTTCATTTGATTTCCTGGCCAAATGAAAGCGAATCTAGAAAATAAGAGGCATGGGTTTTGTTCAGAATGGACCAAAATAGTTTCCCAACGAGCAATTTTCAGAAATTTGGTTTGTTTTGGGAAAAAAGCAAGGTTCTTCGAAGGACATATTTGCAGATTTTTTGTTGTGGCCGTTTTCCAGAATTGAGCAATTGTAATAACCAAATTTGACTTGTTCTAGCTCAATCATTATAAACAGATCTCTCAGATCTCATCTTGAATATTGAGCTCAATTTTTTGTAAGTTTCCTTTGGATGTTTGTATATTTAAAAGACACAATTCAGAGAGAAAGGGGAGCTAGCTAATGTAAAAGTGAGCCTTATAACAGTGGAACTCTTATTAATGGAATTTCCAGGATTCTAATATTTTTCTCAAATATGTGAGTTAAGTACAGCCCTAACCAGGGAGTTGGGCCCACTCTTCTGAATAAGTGTTGTGGTTGTGTCCTCTTCATGTATATTTTTTTACTTGTATTTTATTTATTGCTATTACAGATTTCCATAGTGTTGGAAATAATACTGTGGGGGAGGGGGGGGTGAATCAGTATTAGTAAGTGAATAATATTTCATTTCATATTTATATATGCTACTTCAGTTAATCAAACTTGTATGTATACCCAACTATATTTAGGGCAACTAGCGTATACCCTTCAAACTTATAACTTAGTTAATTCATCATATGTTGATCTTCAATTTGTGCATTAGAACCATATAAACAACAACCAGGTGCAATAAAAATAGAATAGACAATCACACACATGAACACAAGATATAAGGTGGAAAACCAATGTGGGTGAAAACCACCTGCTTCAATCGTCTCTATCTTCTTTTAATAAGAAACTTCTTTTTATAATTTTTGTACTAGTGCAATCTTGTACCAGTATGCAGGCTTCTACCAGCAGAAGGCTACAACCTTCTCTCATTCTCTAGCTTCTCCTGGAAGGGAGCTACAACCCCCTAGCTCTTGTACTAACTGATGTGTTTACTAGTATGTAGGTATTTGCCTATAGAAGGATACAACCTTCCCTTTTCTTCTATGGACCACGTTTCATAAATTTTCAGACTGGATCCATCAATACCATAAATAAATAAAAATATATCTGTATCAATCAATCTACTTTGCACCAACCAAAACTGAATCAGTCAATCACCTCTCAGAATGTTGTAACCAGAAGCCAAGCTAGAACCTAGAACACTACAACATCAAACAGAGGTAGCCAAAGCATATCTTATTAGGTATACGCTACTTTAGTGTGTCGAACCTACGTACATACGCTGATTTCTCAAGGTGAACCTGCATATACGCTATTTTGATATGCAGAACCAGCGTGCATATGCACATCTGCTAAAGTGAACCTGCGTATAGATCTGTAAATGATGATTTAAACTTTACAACAATTCCAGACATCAGTTATACCCATATCATCATATTTACCGATTACAACATGTGCCAGTTATTCAGATAAAAGATCAAAACCACACAAAGATACTTCTCTTCAAGCCTTAATATCTTGACACATCAATAGAACTTATCCTTCATCAAGTGCTTAGGTTCATCCTTGATTCAGATCCAGTTGTGCATCGTAACCCAATATCCTATATTCTAGATCTTTCTCTTCATTAGATATTCAATTCATGAGTGCCTTTGCATAATGATCTTCTCCTCCTTTTATAGTCTTAGACCTTACTCAATAACATGGTCCAAAACCACTTAGAATCAATACCTTGGACCAAATACCTAGGGTCAACACTTCGGACAAGATACCTTGGACCAATACCATGGATCAAAATACCATGGACCAAATACCATGGAGGAAAACTATGTTTTCCCACATGTACGTGCCTTTCCTTTAGTGAAAGTGCATGTGTACGCTATGCGCGCCTTTTGGTCTATGAACCCGTGTGTACATGTGTCTTGGTAAATGGGGAACTTGTGTATACCTCTCTTTCTTCATTCTGTGAGCCTGAACTGTGATCTGTCATCTACGTGAGTTGCCATCAAGGACAACACCTGTGTCATAGTGCCAAAACTTTATCATAATGCCAACAATCTCCCCCTTTGGACTTGATGGCAACCCCAAGTCACTATCCCCCTTTGTCATCAAGGGCAAAGGGTTATGCTCCCCTTAAGTACATGTTGAATTCTCTAATATGCTGAAGTGTGTTGTGCATGCTCCTCCTGAATAGAAGCAAGGTTTGCAAAATGATGACTCTATACATACATCATAAATGATCTTCCTATCACTAATGACTCATACATACATCCATCTCCTAACCAAGTGGGGATATACCAAGTTTGACTCATCCACCCAACCAAGTGGGTATATACCAAATGTTTATACATATCAAAACAAAAACATTACATCATTCATCCCATGCATAGTGAGGAAACAGAATAGGTCATTTCATGACCTTGACAATAAAAGATATACATGACATAGATAGCAAGTATCTATAACAAGACTATGATAATTATCAACAACAATCATCAGCAACATCTGTTAATCACCATCCAGACCAGAAACCATGATATCCCCCTAAACATGTTCCACCTGAATCAAAACAACTGTGAATTTGTACCAAGATCTTCTAAGATAATGCCAACAATGCATTACTATAAGTATATGCGCCCCCTGAACCTATGCCAGATGATCACTATCAGACAAATATCAAACTCCTTTCACCCGTTGGTTTTCTTCAAACCAACATATATGCGACTATATCCACAACAACTGGCATATGTACGTGGATACGCTTCATGAAACTCACGTACAACCACTTTTCTCTAAAATAGATAAGTTTTAATAGCAAGATGATGCATCAACTACTCCCATCTTCTGCCTGAGATATTCAAATGTCTCTCTGGGCAGTGGTTTGGTGAATATATTAGCAACCTATTATTTGGAGGGAACATACTCTAATTTAACCTTTTGTTCAAGCACTTGTTCATGTAGAAAATGATATTTGATGGGTATGTACTTGGTTTTGGAATGCATGACTAGATTCCTTGAAATACTGATTGCACTTGTATTATCACATAGAATGGAGATGGGTGGAGTACATGTGATCTGAATGTCTTGCAATGTTTGCATCATCCAAAGGAGTTGTGTGCAATAAGATGCATCATCCACATATTCTACTTCAACTGTAGATAATGCAATTGAACTTTGTATCTTGCTGAACCAAGCAACTAATCTAGAACCCATATAGAATGCACAACCGCTAGTGCTTTTTCTATCATCCATGCTTCCTACCCAATCTACATCTGTATATGCATGAAGTGTAAGTTTTGTATCCCTAGGATACCATAAACCAAAATTATGAGTTCCTTGAAGATATTTGAAGATCCTTTTGACTTCCTAAAGGTGTGATTCCTTTGGATTTTCTTGGAATCTTCCAACTATTCCCACTGCATGCATGATGTCTGGTCGGGTACCTGTTAGATAAAGAAAATTTCCAATCATGGATCTGTAGGTTGGTTGATGTAATGTTTCTTATTCATCATTTGAGTTGAGACTACACCCTGTTACTATGGGGGTACATACTGGTTTAGAATCTTCCATGTTGTATTTTTTCAAGATCTGCTTGAGATACTTGGTTTGTGATAGAAAAATACCATCTTTATTTTGTTGAACTTGTAGGCTGAGAAAATATGTGAGCTCACCAAGCAGGTACATTTCAAATTCTTGTTGCATTACCAAAGCAAAGTTTTGACACATGGCTTCTTCATTGCTACCAAAAATGATATCATCAACATACACTACAAGTATTAGCAATTTATCATTATCAATCTTTATATATAGATTTCTATCAGCTGATCCTTTTGAAAAACCTTGTTGATGGAGGTATTTGTCAAGACGGTATTACCGGGCCCTTGGAGCTTGTTTTAGACCATAGAGAGCCTTTATGAGTTGCCATACAAGTTTTGGATCATTTCCAAGGATGAATCCATTTGGTTGCTCAATATATACTTCTTCTTCTAAGTCTCCATTAAGAAAGGCAGATTTTACATCTGTTTGGTATACTTTAAATTTCTTAAAGCTAGAGAGAGCAACAAACGTTCTTATGGATTTAAGTCTAGCAACAGGTGAAAAAGTTTCTTGAAAATCTATTCCTTCTTGTTGAGAATATCCTTTACAAACAAGTTTGGCCTATTTTTGATAACTTCGCCATTTTAATTCAACTTGTTTTTAAATATCCATTTGGTTCCTAAGATATTCTTATCATGAGGTCTAGGAACAATTCCCAAGTATTATTCCTTTCAATTTGCTCAAGTTCTTCATTCATGGCCTTGAACCAACATTCATCTTTGCATGCTTAATTTAAATTTTGAGGTTCGATGGAGGAAAGCAATGCTAGATAGCTTGAAGCTTCTATAATAGTTCTTCTTGTTTGCACACCTGCCTCTTTCTATCCCAAAATTTGAGTCTCTGGATGATTTTTGTGAACATACCTGGATGGAGTCTTTTCTTCTACCATTATCTGTTCTTTTGGTGCTTCATTGGTTTCTTCTTCTTCAGAATTAGTCTAATTTGATGTGGAAGGATAATCCTCGTCTTCTTGACACTCTTCGGTTTTTACCTGCTTTGGAGTTTTGCCTGCTTCATCAACCACAACATCAATACTTTCAATAATTTTCCCAAGTCTTTTATTATAACACTTATATCATTTACTTCGGGAAGAGTAACCAAGGAGAATGCCTTCATCTTCTCTAGGTTCAAACTTGCCAAGTTTTTCATCAGTCCTTTTGATGTAACATTTGCTTCCAAGAACTTTGAAGTATTTTATGGTAGGTGTCTTAACATACCAAAGTTCATGTGGAGTTTGAGTGCTCTTTACCCGAACATTTGCTTTGTTGAGGATAGTGACGACAGCAAATGCAGCTTTACCCCAGAAGGTTGTAGGAGTTCCAGACTCATATAGCATGGCACGAGCCATTTGTTGAACATTTTTGTTCATCCTTTCTACCACTCCATTTTTCCGAGGAGTCGTTGCACTGAAGAATTCTCTTTTTATTCCATGTTCTTCATAAAATTCGAAGAATTCATCTAAGGTAAATTCCTCTCCTCGATCAGATCTGAGGCATTTGATTTTGAGATCTGATTCATTTTCAACCAAATCTTTGAAGGCTTTGGACTTTTCAAATGCTTCATATTTATGCTTTGGAAGTCCTATCCAACACATTCTGGAAAAATCCTCAATGAACAATATATAGTATTCTTCTCGACGAGGTGAGTTTTTCCTTGATGGACCACATAAATTAGTATGAACAATTTCAAGAGGCTTACTAGCTGATCCTTCCTTCTCATGGAAATGTGCTCTGGTTTTCTTACCAAATTGACATGATTTGAATATTGTATTTTTTGGAATGCTGATATCAAGAAGATCATGAACATCCTGGAATTTGCATGCCTTCCTTATTTGTGGGAAGCTTAGATGCCCCAATCTTCTGTGCCATAGCCAGTGTTCATCATTTTTGCTTAGATAGAAATGTTGTTGTCCTCCCTTAAGTATGTATAAGTTGTTTGGAGTTCTTATGTCTTTGATCATGGTTTCTCCTATATCAAGCTCACAAACAACACATCCATTTGATCGAAATACTACTTCATTTCCTTGATCACACATTTCAATGACACTCAATAGGTTATGCTTTAGACCATCAACATACATAACATTCCCAACTTTAACCTTTTATTTTAAGAGAACATAACCTTTACCTTTTATGACAACAAGAGTGTCATTTCCAAATGAGACATTCTTTTCCTTTTCTAAGGCATTGTATGATTGAAGTTTTTCTTTATCACCTGTCATGTGTTTCGAGCATCCACTCTCCATGTACCACTGATTTTCTTGTCCTTCTGCATACAAGGCTATACCACATCTTTCTATTCGTGATTCTTTTTTTCTCCATATTTTGGGACTCAATGAAGTCTGCTCCTTCTGAGATGTTTCCCGAAATTTACTCCTACATTCAGAATCTTCATGACTGAAGTTGTTACAGATAGAGCATTCTATTTCATTTTCAAGAAGCGAAAAGTTATTGTAGGTCCTTTCCATGATCCCTGTCACATTCCTTTGATTTCGTGCTTCTCGAATCATGATGATCTTGTAGGCAACACATTGAGAAGCTTTGTGTCCAAAGTTATGCCATGAAAAACATTGGCGATTAAAGAAGTTCTTGCGATTATCGAATCTACTGACCTGGTGATTGTAGTTTCCATTGACATTCATTCTTGAACAAAATTGAGTATGATTTACCCGAGGTTAGTTGTAACTTTTCTTCATCCTTGAAGTAGATTGAACCTGATTTACTTGGTGAACTGCTTTATGCCTTTGCTGACGATTGTTTAACTGTTCACTGCTCTTTGCTACATCAAGATAACTTTTAGTGGAGGTTGACGCCTTCTGTGCTCGAGATGCTTCTTTAGTATATCCAAGACTTGTCTTTATCAGAGGAGAATGTTTCACTTTGATAATTTCATCTAAATTTTCTGATATTTTATCAAATCTGAGATTGAGAGATTTTGTTTTCTCAATATCTTTCCTTAGACCCACAATTTCAAATTCTAGTTTTTCATTGTGTTTTTCTCTTTCAGCAAGTTGGAATGTGAGAGTATCTATAATCATATTCTTTTCTTCTAAACAGATTTTGAGTTTAGGGATCTCTTCATAAATATTATCTTCATCTAAAGCATCCAAGAAATCATCATCTTCAAAAGCCATCAGAAGTCTATAGCCATTATTATCTTCATCACTATTTGATCAACCATCGCTATCTTCATGCGTATAGTAGGTCTTCTTACTTACACTTTGTTTTCTATTCCATTTTGCTGATTCCTTACCCTTATCAAGCTTATCTTTATGAGGACATTTGGCAGCATAGTGATCGACTCTTCCACAAGCAAAACATTTGAAAGGTAGTTTACCTCTAAATCTTCTAGAACCCCATTGAAGGTTCTTGACAAAGTTTGTTTCTTCCTCTTCTTCTGAAATATGTCCTGACTCATTGAGTTTTTTCTTCCCAAAGCTTTGAATGCAGCTTCTCTCATGTCTGATGGACCTCCTTTTCTCATTTCAAAAGTAGTTAAGATTTCGTGCAGCTGTGTCATAGTTATACTCTGAAGATCCTACTTTTTTTCTATGGCAGAAACTTTTGATTCAAACTTAGTAGACAAGGATCTTAAAACCTTTTCAACTAAAGTAAATTATTTTATCTCTTCACCCAAGTTCTTCATGCAATTAACAATCTCATTTATACTTAAGAAGTAATTAGTTATACTTTCGCCATTGTCCATTTTGAGAGTTTCATATTGAATTCTGAGAGATTGTAGTTTTGCACATTTTACATGATTGTCTCCTTTATAGCTTAGAACAATATTGTCCCATATTTCTTTGGTGGTTTTGAGCTGCATAACTTTGACAAATTTTGATTGTGACAGACTCCCCAATAATGTATTGACAATCTTGGCATTGGTTTCATATTTCGTTTTACCTGCTGTATATGTAGGAATTGCTGATGGAAATGTATATCCTCCTTCCACGATTTCCCAGACATCTATTCCAAGAGATTGAAGATAGGTTTTGGTTCTTACCTTCCAATAAAGGAACTTTCTCCCATCAAAGATTGGTGGTCTAATAGATCCCTCTCTTTCATAGTTACTCTTGATGATAGATCTTCCTTCAAGTGATCAAGCTTCTTCTAAAGGACCTACTATGATACCAATTGTTGGAAATAATATTGGAAGGGGGGGGGGGTGGGGAATTAGTATTAGCAAGTCAATATTATTTCATTTCAGATTTATTTACGCTACTTCAATTAATCAAACTTGTGTGTATACACAACCGTATTTAAGGCAACTAGCGTATACCCTCAAACTTATAACTTAATTAATTCATCATATGTTGATCTTTAATCTGTGCATCAGAACCATATAAATAGTAACTAGGTGTAGTAAAAACAGAACAGATAATCACACACATGAACACAAGCTATAAGGTGGTAACCCAATGTGGGTGAAAACCACCTACTGTAATCGTCTCTATTTTCTTTTAATAAGAAACTTCTTTTTAAAATTTTTGTACTGGTGCAGTCTTATACTAGTATGCAGGTTTCTACCTGCAGAAAGATACAACCTTCTCTCGTTCTCCAGCTTCTCCTGGAAGGGAGCTACAACCCCCTAGTTCTTGTACTAGCTAATGTGTTTACTAGTACGTAGGTGCTGGCCTATAGAAGGCTACAACCTTCTCTTTTCTTCCAGGGACCATGTTTCATAAATTTTCAGACTGGATCCATCGATAACATCAATCAAACAAAATATATATGCATCAATCAATCTCTTTTTCACCATCCAAAACTGAATCAATCAATCACCTCTCAAAATGCTGTAACCAGAATACAGTAACAGTAACCAAAACCCAAGCTAGAACCCAAAACACTGCAACAACAAACATAAGTAGCTAAATCATATTTTATTAGGTATACGCTACTTGAGTGTGTCGAACCTGCGTACATATGCTGATTTCTCAAGGTGAACCTGTATATATGCTGTTTTCATATGCAGAACCAGCGTGTATATGCACATCTGCTAAAGTGAACCTGCGTAGAGATCTATAAATGATGATTTAAACTTTACAACAATTCCAAACATCAGTTATACCTAGATCGTCATATTTACATATTACAACATGCACCGGTTATTTAGATAAAAGATCAAAACCACACAAAGATACTTCTCTTCAAGCCTTAAGATCTTAACCCATCAATATAACTTATCCTTCATCAAGCGCTCAAGTTCATCCTTGATTCAGATCCAGTTGTGCACTATAACACAATAACCTGTTTTCTAGATCTTACTCTTCATTAGATATTCAATTCATGAGTGCCTTTTCTTAATGATCTTCTCCTCCTTTTATAGTGTTAGACCTTACTCATTACCATGGTCCAAAACCACTTAGAATCAATACCTTGGACCAAATACCTAGGGTCAACACTTCAGACAAGATACCTTGGACCAATACCATGGATCAAAATACCATGGACCAAATACCACAGACCAAAACTAAGTTTTCCAACATGTACGTGCCTTTCCTTGCGTGAAAGTGTGTGTGTACGCTATATGTGCCTTCTAGTCTGCGAACCTACGTGTACACATGGCTTGGTCAATGGGGAACTTGTGTATACGTCTCTTTCTTCATTCTGTGAGCCTGAACTGTGATCTGTCATCTGTGTGAGTTGCCATCAAGGACAACACCTGTCATAGTGCCAAAACTGTATCATAATGCCAACACATAGATTGTTGTGAATGCTTTTCTTTCTATAATTTAATTTGTATTACTATTATAGTGATGCTTTAATTTCTTAGTGACTAACCCTTGGTCAATGTAATATTGCAACCTTGCTCCTCCATATGCCTTGCGTGTTACCTTGAAAAGTGTATGCACCCAGATTGACATATTAATGTGGTAAAGGGTTGAATAATTTGTTCATACTCGGACACCAACATTTTGGCGCCATTGCCAGGGAAGTCTAATAAGGTGCAAGACATGATCTATATTGACCAGAGGGTCAATTACTCATCTTGGGGAGCGAAGGAGGTTTCTCAATCTACTCCAGGTTCTGAGCAAAGTCATTTATTTGTTTTGTTTCTTTTATTTCGTTCTTTTTCCATTTTTATCTTTAGGCCCAATATCTCGTCCTTGGGAGGGAATGGTCTTTTGACGTCCTGCTCCAAGTCTTGAGCTTAAATTTTTCCTGCATTTCTATTTTTTTTTTATTTTGGAAAAAATAATCTCTCGTCCTGGGGAGGGAATGGTCCTTTGACACCCTGCTCCAGGTCCCGAGCTTTAGATTTCCTTGTGTGCATTCTTTCCTTGTTTGGTGTCTTGTGCTGGGGAGGGAAGGGTCCTTTAACACCCTACTCTAGGCCTTGAACCCTAGGTTTCATTTTCTTTAGCTGTTTTCCTTTTTGGTTAATCTCTCATCCTGGGGAGGGAATGGTCCTTTGACACCTTGCTCCAGGTCTTGAGCTTTAGATTTCTTTTCAAATCATTTTTTTGACTAGGAAGAAAAAGTAATAAATTTGAATAAATCTTATCATTTAACTGAAGTGGTGATGTAAGAACCACCCATTTCACTAAAAAATTGATAGGAATATCTGAAGGAGGAACCTCAAAGAATCACATGAAGAACATATTCAATTATCGTAAGAAATGGCTCACATTGTTACTTTTGGATTCCCTATCAAAGACCTAGGAGGAGTGACACAAATGCACATAATTCCTCAATCTTCTCTTCCAAATTTTCATGGTTCGGATAATGAGGACCCATATACATTCTTATTTGAGTTTGAAGTACTTTATAGAGGATACAATTATTGTACTAATGATCAAAGGTTGAAAGTGTTTCCTCTTACTCTAAAAGGAGCAACTCTCCAATGGTTCATGACCCTTGGTGGGAACTGTGTCAAAACATGGGAGGACATGAAGAATGTACTCTTGAAGAAGTACCAAGACTATTGTAAGGCTAATGAAGATATTTTTAGTATGATATAAGGGGAAGATGAAAGCTTGGAGGACTATTTGGAGCGATTCAAATACAACCTTCAAAAATCAAAGCATAAGCATTTGGAAAAAGAGATCTTAAAAACACTCAATGTTAAAGGAATCAAAGATGAAAATTTTGAAATGTTAAATATGATAGGAAAATGTGACATTTTTTAGCTATCATATGATTTTTTTTGTGATTTGTGCATAAGGTATTCAAGAGGAATTTCCAAGGCCGATAATAATTCTAGAGAATTTTCTTCTTTCCTTTCCAAATATGCTACAAGAACAAGAGATATATGAGATAAAATCAATGATTTATTTGAACATTTTAAAGTTGATTTTATTAGCTCTCTAAATTCACAATTGTAGGTTAAGAAAAATTAATAAGAATTTGTAGAAGTGATTTTTCCTCAATGCCAAAAGGAGCATCCCATGGATGGTTTCTCTTTCTTACCTGGGATGAAAACAAAATTTCCAAGAGATGGAGAAGCTGCAACAATTTCACAACCATGGAAACCTTGCCCTACATGTATGTTTCAAAACACTTCCTCTCCATTGTCTTACTTGCATAATCTATTATGGAATACTCATGTGTTAGGGCAGCCATGCCAATCTCAATATAACCCACATCAATATTGTCCACAAGTTTGGCATGGTTCATCCTATGGTTACATGACTACTCTCCCTCATCTTGTAGCACAAAAATATCATCCATATTATTTTCCATATTTTCAAGAACAACTTGCTTGAATATCAAAATCATCCACACATCCCAATCAACTACATCATCAAAATCCTCCATGCACAATATCCTGCTCAACTTATTCCACATTGTCACCATAATAAACCAATACAACATGCTTACAGTGTTGAATTGCAAAATTTAACCACCCTTCCCACCCAGTCTATCTCACATACATAATTGTAGAAAACTTATATCGATATTGGAAATGTTTCGAATCCAAAAATTGTAGAAGTTATGGAAGAAAATGAGGTTTCTTCTAGTATGCGTCAACAAGTTGTTTTAGAAACTCAAGAACTTCATGATATGACAACTATGGGAAATCAAGAAAGTAAAAGATATATTGAAGATTGGTTTCACTCCATCAGTTGTTTGCAGGGTCACTCCATACTTCAACAATTTTTGACACCATATTTTCAAGGGAAGTTGGTCTCTCATACCCTAGTATTTATTGACATACATTGCTCAAATTCGGGTCTGAATACACTTGGCGTATTATTTCTAAAATGGATCCATTGGAAGTACTCTTATATGTAAGTATGCTTTATTTTTCAAGGTAGAATAGGTTAGTGTAGAAAATAGAATAAATAAGCATATAAATAATTTTTGTTATATGTAGAACGAGTTGTGTTTGCCGCAACTTGCTGAGTATATCAATATCAATGGTAAATATTTGAATTTATTTGTGTATGTAGACGTATTATATTGAAAATCATATTTCTACAAACACTCATCATCATTTCAAAAAATAAAAATTGCTTGATTATCATATCTTATGGTGTGTGGGCTTGATAAAACCACTGAAATCACAGTCGATATAGTCATGTTTTGAGGGACAAAATGGGAATATTTTCAATACCTATTTCTATCCTAAGTAGCCCATTATTTATACTTTATGTTACAATTTGAATAACTCAATTTGGATTTGAAACAAAAAAGTTATGACTAAAACATTGATAGAATGCCTAGTAGGCAGCTCAGGAATAGAGTTGGGACAGTCAACTTTTGGAGGCCTAAATGACTAGATTTTGTAAACCTGTTTCTATGGTATATCACCATATTAATTTAGTTTAAAATTCAATTTTAATCACTCAATTTTGATATCATATGCGAAAGTTGTGACCAAAATATTGACTGTCTATCATAAGTCTAAACCTTTAAAACTTTTTTTTTTCAACTGTTCCTTCGCACATTTGACCCATCAATTCTTCATGTTTTGAAAAATGGTATCTATTGTATATATTTACATGAATCTAATTCAATCTCCAATTTTAATTGGTTCAATCTGTCATCAAACGAAAAAGTTATGCTTAAAATATCCACTGTTCATCTAAGATGGGAATCGAAAATGACTCAATTATGCAGGTTGTTCTAAGTAAACTTTACATATCATACTATGTAATTTTAGAAACCTATTTATATTGGTGATACACATTTTAAGTAGCTTTCATTTAGCTTTGGAATCACTCAAATCATGCGAAAAAAAAGGAGTTATGATTAAAACACTGTTGGTTAGTATGGTCGACCACTATTCTCCCGCACGTGACAAATAAATTTCTCTTTGTTTATCTTTTTGTGGATTTGTTTTATAGAGTAAATACTTGTTATTTTTTTCATATTTATTAGATTTATAGAGCTTGATCACCTCTCTTATTTCATGATTATATGTTTTATTACAGGTAGACGTTCGTTTTGTGTTGCATGTCCCAAGACAATAAAGCGGGTCAATTTGTTATTGAACGAGTGATTATTGCAGGCAATGATAATGAAATAATAAATTTTCATCCAAGCATCTATTAAGAAATATAATATCATGTAATTTTTATTCTTTCAAGGTGCCATGGAAACTAACCATAAGAGTTTTTTACAAAATTATTCTTGTTATTTCTGACCAACAACATGAAGACTTTTTCGTTACCTAATGAGTTCATAGCAGGAGAAATGGAGAATTGATTTCCATTTGAAGGTCCAATTCATTTTTGCTAAAACATTTTTTATTCATTTACCATTGACAGATTGTTGTTTCTTGAAACAAATTGATATTCTCTTAGGAAAAACATTGCTACATTTAAAATCATAGCCGTTGCAACTTGAGCTATTTATTTATTTACTATTTTTTAAATAAATTGTTGTTTCTTTTCTGATTTATTTTATGATGTTGTTTTTGTTCTCAAAATAAATGAAAGAAGTTCTCAAGTTTCATGATGTCTCTCCATATTTATCCATTTTTTCCTGACCCTTTATAGTATATGGTTTCCTCAGATCCTTGGATGTCGTTACTCCTTGGGTGTTGTTACTCCACCATTGTTGTTACTCCAGAAAATTTTCTAAGTCTCGGATGATGTTACTCCTTGGGTGCTATTACTCTGTTGTTGCTATCACTCCTGAAAATTTTCGAAGTGTCGGATGTTGTTACTCCTCCGGTACTGTTACTCCACTGCTGCTGTTACTCCTGAAAATTTTCTAAGTATCAGATGTTGTTACTCAGATGTTGCTACTCCTTGGGTGTTGTTACTCCTCCGCTCTTGTTACTCCCGAAAATTTTCTAAGTGTTGGATGTTGTTACTCCTTGGGTGTTATTACTCCACCACTAATATTACTCCCAAAAAAAATTTAAGTGTCGGATGTTGTTACTCCTTGGATGTTGTTACTCCACCGATGTTGTAACTCCTTGGGTGCTATTACTTCACCGGTGTTGTTACTTCACCTTGCTATTACTCTGACAGTGTTGTTACTCAACCATTGTTGTTACTCTACCACTATTATTACTCCACTGGTACTGTTACTCTATTGATGTTGTTACTCCCAAAATTTGTCTATGTTCCTAGTGTTGTTAGTTCTTTAGTGTTGTTACTCGTCTGGTGTTGTAACTCCATGGTGAAATTTTTGCTAAGTATCTGGTGTTGTTATTCCTTTGGTGTTGTTACTCCTTCAGTGATGTTACTCCTCCAGTGTTGCTACTCCATGGTGAAATTTTTTCTAAGTACCCAGTGCTGTTACTCCACCCATGGTGATACTTTGCCAAGGTAAGTCTTCAGGTATGTCCCTAATCAACTTTGTGTATTTGATTAATGTTTCAATTATGATCGAGGATGGTCATATCTTAGATGGGGGGAGGTGTTGCATTTGATAGAAAATGCATTGTATTTAATATCAATGATGTCAAGTCATCATTGTTATTAAAATTTCACGTCAACTCATATATCTCACAATTATTACCACCATAATCCATAACAATCTCTAACCCCCACTTATCCACACACATTGGAACTTGAATCATGCACGGCGACATTGATTTGGTGAATGGGGAAATACATTTAATTGTCTAGGTCCTCTTTGAAATAATGATTGGGTAGTCAATTTATCTTTATTTATCTATAAACATAATTTTATTTTTTAAGGAATAATTATGAAAATATTATTTCATCATGGCAACTTTCAACTTTCCTAATTTTTCAAGTCCTTGATCTTGTAAACTTTACGATGATGACCACAAAATTGTACTTAAATCTTTCCATCACTATCTAATGAATTATTCC
This sequence comes from Pinus taeda, assembly GCA_000404065.3. Classification (NCBI taxonomy): domain Eukaryota; kingdom Viridiplantae; phylum Streptophyta; class Pinopsida; order Pinales; family Pinaceae; genus Pinus; species Pinus taeda. The sequence continues at coordinate 20,556 of APFE030156655.1, forward strand.
TCAAACCCTAATCTTAACAAAGAAAAATATATTTATCAATAGTCATTTGAAGGTTATTAGTATTTGAGAAGCAAAATTACCCGAGTTGAAAATAGTTACTACAAAACGTTTTACGCCATCCCTAGCTCTTAAGGAGCTGGCTTGCCACCCCATCTATTAAGTGATCTTTTGTTGATTAACGATAACCACAATTAAATTTTAAACATAAATAGTCAACTAGAGGATAGGAGGTCTCATCATGAGCCAAACTACCATGATCATAGGTCCTAATAGAGTGACATTACCACTACTGGTCACCAAGCCGGGGTAATGGCCATCAGTCATAAAACTGAGGGAAAAGAGATCTCATCACGAGCCGACTTGTTCACTATTGTTAGTTCTTGTGAATGGAATTGTTATTAACTAGTTACCAAGCCATAACAATGATCTTTAGTAGACATATAAGTAAATTGAAATTATTTTGTAACTATGTACTTATTTCTAATTATGAGACATTGGCATCCCAATGGGTTAAAAATGCATCCCTGTCGAGGCTATGAATGCCTGCTAGTAGCAATGGCCATGCATATGGTATAGAAGTTAATTCAATAATATGATCTACTTGGTTACCTTGTTTTCTCAAAACTAATAGCCGATAAAACCACTGTTGCATATATAAGGTTTGCTAGAACTCATGGCTCATGGGGTAATATTTAATCAGTTCTAAGATAATGGTGGTTATGGTTTATATCTATTATTAAGCTATAAATATTTACTTTACATGTTAGGGATTAAACTTTTAGGATATTTGATATTTGACATTTTTCATCATCTAATCTATCATTTGTTTATTCTACAAGTTTTGTATCTTTAACCAAATATAGTTGCTTTACCCAATCAATCTCTATTTAATCCTAGCTTAACAACACTACTATTTTTTTGGGGAAGGATGAAGAGGCATAATTTTGATTTTGAATCTTGATAAATTACTGATTGAGGATACTCATGAGATGTGCTATAGAAATCTTGATGACAAGGAAACTAATCAGTTTGGGGGAAGGAAATCTTGCTACACTTTTTGATTACTTTCTCTGAGCTTGCATGGCTTCCGCCTTCTGTAGCACTTACACAAGCTCAACCTACATTAGCTTCAACAAATGTTAATCCATGGATATCATTTCGCGTTATTTTGTTGAAAGTAACAATTGAGGTGAAATAACATGAGTATTTGATTTATTAAAAGTTTAGGAGAATGTCATTAAAAAGAAACCACTAAGCATTATTCACTCATATTTTTCAAACCATGATTTACCCTACTTTATACAAAGGCATTGGGTTGAATGTGGACATGCAACATATTTAGTTTGGGGGAATCTTGGGCTCTTAATTTTTCATTATTATTACCACTTCTTAACATTCATTTCATCTATTTCCACTATTCCTTTATGACATTATTTATCATAATTTATTATATAATTCCATTTCATAATCATTTATGCTCTTGTGGATAAATAATATTTGATCTCATTTATTTTTACTAATTAATGATTATTATGCATGATTTTGGTTTATTAATTCATTATAGTCTCACTCATGATTTTAGCCTCCAAGATCTCATCTAGATTGCAGATTTTGCCTTCAACAGATAATTAGATATTCCAACTCAAGAATTCACTGGCATAAGAAGTGACATTTTTGTGTTGAATGTTTTTGGCAAATGAAAGCGAATCTGGAAAATTCAAGACATGGGTTTTGTTTAGAATGGAAAAAACCATTTTCACAATGAGTAATTTTCAGAAATTCGGTTTGTATTGGGACAAAGGCAAGCTTCTTCGAAGGACATATTTGCAGGTTTTCTATTGCAACTATTTTCTGGGTTTCCCAATTGTAATAAACAAATTCGACTTGTTCCAGCCGAATCATGATGAACAGATGTCTCAGATCTCATATTGAATATTGAGATTATTTTGTTGTAAGTTTCATTTGGATGTTTTTATATTTAAAAGACACAATTTAGAGAGAAAGGGTAGCTAGTTGATGTAAGAATTGAGCCTTGTAACAGTGGAACTCTTGTTAATGGAATTTCTAGCCTTCTGATATCTTTCTTAAACATGTGAGTTAAGCACAGCCTTGACCAAGGAGTTGGACCCACTATTATAATCAAGTGTTGTGCGTGTGTCCTTTTCATGTATATTTTTTCACTTGTTGTATTTTCTTTATTGTTGTCATAGATTTCCATAGATTGTTGTGAATGCTTTTCTTTCTACAATTTAATTTCCATTATTGTTACAATGGTGTTTAATTTCTTAGTCATGAACCGTTGGTCAGTGTAATATTGTAACCTTGCTCCTACATATACCTTGTGTGTTACCTTGAAAAGTGTACGCACCTGGATTGACATATTAATGTGGTAAAGAGTTGAATAATTTGTTCATACTCAGACACCAACACTAGGATAGCATCTTCCTCCTCGTTGTCGCTCATGGGGTCTTCAACCTCTTTTAATTTTTGCTTCTCATATTCCTTGGTGCCTTTTGATGCCAGGCGCTACTTTTTCTTTATGGCAGAAGTTATTTCTTTGAGGCTCATGTCTTCTTAGGAATCATTGTGGAGCTCATCTTCTATGGCTCGCTGCTCGCTTGGGCTGAGTTTCCATGTAGCATTATACCAGTTTATAATCCCATCTTCAAGATCCTTTTTTGCATGAGAATAATACCAACTGAATTTTTCCTTTTGCAATGGGAAGCCACGACTTTCTCTGGATCATATGTTTGGTAGTTGAGGGTCATGAAGTGCCTTCCATTCAATGTGTCAGCATGTACCTCTACCTGTTTGAAATTTTCTACCACGTATGCTCTGATGGTGAGAGGGACGGGAGGCTAGGGTTTATTTTTGCCTTTTTACAATATCTTTGAAAAACCTTGTGTCATTTGGTAGCAAACCTCTCGCAAGAGTGTCTTATCCATGACAAACTTGGGTAGTGCATGTGGAGGCTTATGGGTACTGAACACTCTAGTGAATGTTCCTCCCTCAATGGGAAGCCACTGCGCTACCTTGATGACTCTCTTCATAGCCCTCTTGGATATGCATGGCAACTCTTCCCTAAATAGTAAGTAGTACAATGGGCTTATCAAAGTTTCAGAGATTATATCTAGTATGCCTTTGTAACCCATGTCCCAAAAGAATTTGTAATGGATGTGCACGAGGCTAGCTATTGATGAGTCCCAATTGGAGCTCCAGTTCTTGAAGTAGCATCTTGAGTAAACAACGTCGAGGAGGAATGATGACATATAGAATTCTAGAGGCTATTCTGGTTGTGGGAACTTGGCAACAGTTATTCTCATTCTTAAAGATGAGCATCGGATGCTTGCCCAATTAAAAATGGTTCCTCGAGTGGCAACAACATACATAAGGGGGACATAGGAGCCATAGAAAATGACGTAGTCTGGCTTTCCATAAAACCAAGACATCATTGCAACAAATAACTTATATACTTTGCACAATCCCTCTGTCTTGTAAGCCTGATTTGTCTTGACTTGGAACTTTGACGGGTCTTGCCACCATTCCCTTAGTATTATGAGACCAGCTCACAAAAATATAGAAAAGATAGATCAACACCTTATAAATGAGCCTCTTTTAGGGGGAAACCTCCTTTACATTACACAAATGAACAATTCTTGGATGATACAAATGACAAGACCTCCTTTCTATATATAGGAGTCTAAGGGGTCATAATATAATTAGAGCCGACATAACAATAATAATGTAAGGGCACAATAATAACAATAGTGGGCTTCTATGGGGCACAATAATAGCAATATAGGGACCACATGGGCACAACAATATAATAAGGGGGTTGTACTAATAACAATAAGGGGTTACACCAGTAGTATATGGACCTAACATGCCCCTCTCGTTAA
>APFE030156662.1:413-15420 GCA_000404065.3 Pinus taeda
TACAGAGATAACCATATACACAAATATGCAGTGGAAATAATACTTCATTTCATTAATGGAAAATACTGAAATATGCTTACAATCAGAAATGGAAATAAACTAGCTAGGGCAATGGGAGCTATCTCTGAGAAGAGATGTGATGGCTACATGCCTCTGAACTGACTTACAATGAGGCTCGAAGGCCTATTTATTGTTTGAGACACAATGAAAAAACCCTTCACATTCCAAAACCTAACCCTAGGAGAAGAAACGCCAAACTGTGGGCCCCGTTTGGCGGTAAGTTGGTACATCAACTTCACGGGGTCGTAACTTTAGCATATGATCTCCGTTTGACGCGTACAATAGCTCATTAGAAAGATCTATTCGAGCACTATCATTGTTGGAACGGCAACATCGGTCCATGTTCCATGGACCCATGTTGCCCCTGGATTCCCAAAAAACGTCGTTTAGGGCCTCAAAACGGCTCCGGAAGTCAGGACCCGAAAAACTGCTAAAAATAGTAAGTTGTGCTACAATTAAGGAAACTGAAAATGCTGAGAAAGACAATGGTGGGGGTCCAGGTGGACTTGGCAGGTGGCCACCAATATCCACCTGGATCATCTTTCCTCCCAACTACCCGGGATAACCACAATTGAAAATACATAATTTAACATATATATATATATATATATGCAGAATCCTGAAATCGCTGTAGAAAGCATTAAAAATAAATTAACTACAGGATTAATGATGATCATTGAAGCATCAACCATTTAGTACAAACACAACATCCATTCTCTAGTAGTTGTAACGTCATTATCAAATGGTCAACCATCAACCACAATATCAACCTTAAAGTTTCAACATATAAACTTTATCACAAACAAATAGTAATGGATAACATTAACTATGAAATGAAATTAAGCATCCTGTTCATTACTGAAGGGTCGTACAATGCAGTCAACAGTCGAAAGGTAGCTTCAAACTATAAAGTTCAAACTCAAACTGGCATGTAATATTTCGAAAAAGGCCATGATAAAGACAAAACACTGAGTTCTAGAGACTACTAAACAGAAAAAAGACAAATGAACCATTATCTACTAAGCTCCTCTTGCCACAAGAAACTTCTAATTTATTTTTCTATGATCTATGAACAAGAGTAGTAGGTGGAAGTGTTCATGGAACATGACCAGTAGCTACATATCCTCCATGCAATACTAGACATTACGAAGCGAAAGGAAAAGCTCATACATTCAGAAACCTGCTGGTGGATGACAGCAGTATCTTTCCTCCATGAAAATGATCGCCATCACGATCACCCAAAACTTCTGTTGAAGATTGGCAGCTAAGGGAGCAATTCCCTACTTGGAGAAGCCCAGCAAGCCTTAAGGAGACCTTCCACTTCGGAAAAATGAAACTTGCACATGGAAATTTTTTATTATTAATGCTGGTTGGGGTCAGCTCAAATTTTTCAAGTCGACCTAGAGGAAAAATTCAACCTCCTAACTCACATATAAATAGACCTAACTTGGCATCACTTGTGTTGGAACTTCTAAGTCTAACTGTTAGAAATCCTTCATGTACTTTTTGATTTATTTCTGCCTACTTGTTCTGTTTAATTAACAAGTTATTTACCATTTAAATACTTAAAATAAATAAAAGTACATGCTCAACACATTACAGATCATTAACTGAAGGAAAAACAAGCACACAAGCGACACCATTTTTTTTGGACCAATGTCCCCAGAAAAACCCAATGCGGGAAAACTAGTGCAGCTATATAAGGGTTTTATTATTAAACAATTTCAGAATACAATCTGGGTGCCAAACCGGCTCACCCAACAGAGAATGATCTCGGCAATAGTACCTCTCAGTCGAAGATAGATATTCCGGCTAAAACCCCAAATGAACAATCCCATAGATCTCAGCTCCAATCTACCCCACAAAATCTCCAGCATCTTCCTCTAGGGACTGTGTCAGCCTCTCTGTCCCAGCAAACCAACTCGCCCTGCGTTAGCCTCTAGAGCCTCTGCGTCACCCACGCTGGCTCTCTCTGGCACTACGCAGCTCCTGGTTGCCTCCGCGTGGGCCCTGACTAGCTCTGCGTGGCCTCTAGCTGGCTTTGCGTCCCTCACTCCCGACATCTGCGTTGATGCTCCTGGTACCCTCTCTGCCTCTCTGCTTCTGTATTCACTAACCCTCAGCTGCAACTCTGATCACTCCTTCGCTTTCCTCAGCAAGCCCTGCCCCAGCAAATCGAATTCTTGATCAACTCGGCATATTCTCCAAATAACCCTCAAGCCTCCTCTTATACTTTTCTTGTTGACAATCCAACGGCCGAGATTAAGTCCCTAATCAAGGCTAAGATTAACCCTGGCTTGATCCATGACTTTTGGACCCTTCTAACACAGTTTTATATTAATTCACATTAATATTTTAGTTTCCCTAAGTTTAGACTTAGGGACTCCATTAAAAATACTAATTATTTTAATATCTCCCAAACTGCTTAGAATCTGCCCAAACCATTTTTGGGTATTGGAGATCTCATGTGCTTTAGCCTCTCCACCAATTTTCGTGGCTAGAGCACATTCGATGCTACCCCAAATACACACTCCCTCTTAGCGAGGATTGTGCTTTAATAGTACTCTTCACTGAGCATCACCCTGATCATCCGACATCGGTCCTGGCGCTGATGCTAGGTATGCTACCCAACATCCTCTATACTACTGCATCATGTACTGCTACCCATGGCCCTGCCACTGCCACTGCTGCATCTCTACAGAAGCCCCTCTCATCATGTTGCATCGTGCTGCCCATAGCACTGCCACTGCTAACTATTACACTGCAGCTCAGTTACTGAGAAGTAAGTAACTGATCTCCCAACTCTGACATCTTTGTCACGCTAGAGACACCCACGATGCTGAAACTCCTTCTGTCGCTGACAAGTGCTCCCTCTCTGACCTTTGCGCTGCTGCAACAACTTCATGCACCTCACATTGCTGCCTCACGCTGTCCCCGGACTCCTGCACTGTAGCTCCCTTTTTCGCTCCATCCGCATCCGTCTCTACTGACATCTACTAGTACTGTTACTCCTCTTCGAGGCTCCTGTAGGAAGGTATCATCCAAGAGGCTGGGTACCTCAAGGATCCTGCCCCTCATCGCCTGTAGTTCGCCTGACTATAGCTCGATGTCTCCCCAACTTCTCTCAAGGTGCATGAGCACTCATGGCACACTCATCATCTACCTCCACTTCCTTCTCCGCCCTTGCTAGCATAGCCTTGGTCTTGGAAGCCTCTCCCTTGCTCTTCTTCCTTGACACATGCTCACATAGTGACCCAGTTCCCCACAATGGAAGCATTTGACCTTGGAGAGGTCCTTCTGTTTCTCTTGCTTTCCCTCAGATGCTAAGGCAGCATCCTCCTCTTCTTCCTTCTTGTTTCTGACGCCCTTGTCGCTGCTTCCTGTTGAATTTTCTAACTTTACTTAGTTAGAAACACTCCATGCACTTTATCTGATTTATTCCTACCTACTTGCTATCTTCCTTCACAAGTTACTTACAATGTAAACACTGAAAATAAACACTAGTGCATGCTCAACATATTATAGATCAGTAACTCAAAGAAACAAGAACAAACACACCACATGACACCATTATTTTTGGACTAATGTCCACGGAAAAACCTAATGTGGGAAAATCGGTGCAGCTATCTGAGTGTTTTTTTATTAAGTAATATTAGAGTACAATCTAGGTGTCGAAACTCGCCTACCCAACAGAGAATTTCCTTAGCAGTAATACCTCTTGGTTTCTGACATCTACTAGTTGAAACCCCGGATAATCCTTCCAGCAGCTACTCAGCACCAATCTGCCCCAAAAAACCCAACATCTGCCCAATCTAGATTGCATCAGCCTCTCCTAGCCCAACGTTGGCACTGCGTCAACCTATCTTGGCCTGCTTCAGCCCCAGTTGGCCCTGCGTCAACTCTCTAAGCCTTTGTGTCAACTACGCTGACCCCTCTAGTGCTCTGCATAGCACTTAACTGCCTTTACGTGGCCCTGCATGAGCACTAGCTGCTCCTGCATCTCTTTCTCTTGCTGCTCTGCTGCTATCCTAACAATGTCTCTGTCTCTCTGTCTCTTTGTACTCAATGCCCCTCAACTGCTCTCCCGATCACTGGTTCTCTCTCTTAGCAAACCTTGCTCTAGAGAATAGAATGACAGATCACTCTGGTGTTTCCTCCAAGTGACCCTCAAGCCTCCTCTTATACTTGTCTCGTTGACATATCAACAGCCGAGATAAATCCCTAATCAATAGCTAACATTAGATCTGGCTTGATCCATGTCTTTTGGACCACTCTAACACAGATTCATATTAATACACATTAATATTTTATTTTTCCCTAAGTTTAGACTTAGGGACTCCATTAAAAATATTAATTATTTTAATATCTCCTGATCTGTTTAGAATCTGCCCAAACCCTTTCTGGGTATTAGAGATCTCATGTGCCCCAACCTCTCCACCAAATTTCGTGGCTAAAGCACATCCGATGCTACCGCAAATCAACACTCCCTCTTAGCGAAGATTGTGCTCTAGCAATATTCCTCACTGGGTATCACCCTGATCATTTGGCATCCGTACCTATGCTAATGCTAGGCCTTCCTGCCCAACATCCTCTGCACTGCTGCCTCCTATACTGCTATCCATGGTTTTACCACTACCATTGTTACATCTTTACGACAACTCCCTCTGCATCCGTGTTGCTGCTGGTCCTCCCTCCCAGCATTGCATCTGCACTGCACCTCGTCTGATCATGTTGCATCGTGCTACCTACTGCTGCACTGCAACTTAGTTACTAAGAAGTAAGTAATTGATCTCCCAACTGACCTCCCTATTAGGCTAGAAACACCCACTGATGCTAAAGCTCCCTCTGTCGCTGACAAGTGCTCCCTCTCTCTGACCTCTGCGTTGCTGAACAACTCCCTGCATCTCGCACCGTTGCACACCTCTGTGTGCGTTCCTGCACGAGTGCAACACTCCTGTGCCTCTCGGACTACTGCATCTTGCTAGCTCTGCGTTGTCTTAGGACTCCTGCACTGTAGCTCTCTCTGCCGCTCCATCCACATCCGTCTCTACCCACCCAGCTAGTCCTGCTACTTCTTGACGGGGCTCCCATAGCAAGGTCTAATCCAAGAAGCTAGGTACCTCGAGGATTCTGCCCCTCATCGCCTGTAGTCCATCTGACTACAGCTCGATGTCTTCCCACTTCCGCTCAAGTGGCGTGTGTGCACTCATGGCACAGTCACCGTCTGTCAAAACTTCCTTCTCTACCCGTGCTAGCACTGCCTTAGTCTCGGAAGACTCTCCCTTACTCCTCTTCCTTGGACACTGGATCGCATAATGACCAAGCTCCCCATAGTCGAAGCACTTGATCTTGGAGAGATCTTTCTTTTTCCGCTTTTCCTGCTTTCCCTCAGATGCTAGGGCCACATCTTCCTCCTCCTACTCGACTTTGATCCCCTTGCTGCTGCTACCTGTCTTTAACTGCTACTTGATCTCTTCTTACCGAAGTGTTTCCCCCATCTCGTCCCAAGGTGGAAGTGTTCCTCTGCCCAGTATACTTTGGAGAAACACTTCCCAGTCTTCTGAGACAGCATTCAGGGTTTTCCTCACCATTAGCTTCTGATCCAGTGCCGCCCTATAGCAATCAATTGATCTCAGATCTCATTCCGTCCTCCGAGGAAGGTGCCAACCGATTGTCCCTTCTTCGTCTGATACGACCTCATCTGATTCTCGAGCAGCGTTCTTCTCTACACAGAAGTACGTTGATACAACTTCTTGAGAGCCTCCCACATCTCAAATGTCATTTCGTTCTCAGCTATATGTGGTACCACGTGATCCCTAACCCCATCAAGGATAATACATTTGGTCCTCACCATCGCCTCTTCATACTTGTCATTATCATTGGGGTCGACTAAAACAATTATTACGATTCCTGTCAAGCACTGATAACATTCTGGCCTTCCAGACTACGGAGTTCGATGCTCCGTCCAGTCTATCCTAGTCTCTTACCCCATGTAGCGCCATCATGCTCCTCTACTTCCCTCCTGGAAGTTCTCTGTTCGACTCCTTTGAGTCTCTACTTCTCGTCTGGAAGTTCTCTTCTGGACTCCCTCTGAGTCCTGATTTCCCTCCTGGATATCCTTCTACCGCTTGTCGAGATGCCCCCTACTCTGATCGACTTGTGCAATTGCACTTCTGATCTGGGTTTCTCAACTAGAAACCCTCGGTAACAACTCCTTTGGCCCTGATCTGTCAGGTACTGTTCTGACTACAGTACGTCACCAACTCCACTCTCCAATATTCCTGCAGCCTTCTAGACCCTAGCAACTGCCTCTCTGTGAACTGCGTTAGCCCCTCTCTGCCTCACCCCAGATGGGTCTGCGTCAACCCTGGAATGCCCTGCTTCAGCCCTCTGGCCCTCTGCGTCAACAACACTGGCCCGTCTGGGGCTCTGCACAGCTCCCGGCTTCCTCTGCGTAGTCTTGTCTAGCTCTGCGTCACACTCATTGGCTTCTGCGTTGCTAGAAACAACTTTTGTCGCCTTGGGACAGTATTTTCTGCCGCTATTGCTCCATTCAGCTAATGTCTTTTAGTCCTCTTGTGATCTGCAATCACGATCTGATACCATGTTGAAGTTTCCAAGTTTACTTACTCAGAAACCCTCCATGCACTTTATCTGATTTATTCCTACCTACTTGTTATCTTCCTTAACAAGTTATTTACAATTTAAATACTGAAAATAAACACTAGTGCATGCTCAACATATTACAAATCAGCAACTAAAAGAAACAAGAAGAAACACACCACATGACACCATTATTTTTGGACTAATGTCCCCGGAAAAACCCAATGTGGGCAAACCAGTGTAGCTATCTGAGGGTTTTCTTATTAAGCAATATCAGAGTACAATCTAGGTGCCAAAACTGGCCTACCCAATAGAGAATTTCCTTAGTAGTAATACCTCTCGGTTTCTGACAAATATACTGGCTGAAACCCTAGATAATCCTTCTGGCAGCTACTCAGCACAGTGTTTGCCCAATATGCACTGCATTAGCTTCTCCTAGCCTAGCGCTGGCACTGTGTCATCCTATCTTGGCCTGCATCAGCCCCAGGAGACCCTACGTAAGCTCTTTGAGCCTCTGCGTCAGCTACACTGGCCCCTCTAGTGCTCTGCGCAGCACTCAGCTGCCTCTACGTGGTCGTGCGTGAGCACTGGCTGCTCCTGCGTCTCTCTTTCTCTAGCTGATCTGTTGTTATCCCAGCACTATCTCTGCCTCTCTATCTCTCTGTACTCAATGCCCCTCAGTTGCTCTCCCGACCACTGATTCTATCTCTCTTAGCAAACCCCACTCTAGAGAATAGAATGACTGATCACTCTAGTGTTTCCTCCAAGTGACCCTCAAGCCTCCTCTTATACTTTTCTCGTTGACATATCAACGGCAGAGATTAAGTCCCCAATCAACGGCTAATATTAGATTTGGCTTGATCCATGTATGTTGGACCATTCTAACACAGATTCATATTAATACACATTAATATTTTATTTTCCCTAAGTTTAGACTTAGGGACTCTGTTAAAAATATTAATTATTTTAATATCTCCTGATCTTTCTAGTATCTACCCAAACCCTTCCTGGGTATTGGAGATCTCATGTGCCCCAACCTCTCCACCAAATTTCGTGGCTAGAGCACATTCGATGCTACCCCAAATCAAAACTTCCCGCCTTGGTCAGTCGTCTGATCTCTTCTTGGTGAAGAGTCGCCCACAGTTCCTCCCAATCTGGAAGGGTCGACCTACCCAATATGCTCTAGACAAACACCTCCCAGTCTTTTGAGACTGTGTTCCGAGCTGTCTTGACCATCAATTCTTGATCAGGCATGGCCCCTATGAAAGTCAGATGATCCCGGATCTCCTTCAATCGACTGAGGAAGGTGTCGATCTGTTCTCCCTTCTGCATCGAGTATGACCGCAGCTGATTTTCTAGTAGCATCTTCCTCTGCACGGAAGTATGTTGATACAATTTCATGAGGGCCTCCCACATCTCATTTGTCGTTTCCTTTTCGGCAATATGTGGTACTACATGGTCCTTGACCCCATCAAGGATGATGCTCTTGGCACTCACCATTGCCTCCAAGTACTTGTCGTTTATAATCACTCGCTGAAGATGGCCCCCACAAATCAACAAAGGTTAATGTCAGCATATGACATTCAAGAAGGAAAAATGATCCTTAGTCACTTTAAGCCCAAAATGCAGCAGCCACAGTCAGTTGCTGATTACATCAGGACCAATCTGGAAGTGTTAGCTAAAGACATTCATCCAATGGACCAGATTGAGTTGCATAAACAAACCGGAGAAATGGTCTACTCCACATTGGCAGATAAAGCATTATTGGCTCACAAATTGCAGAACTCATTGAACAACACCTCTGCCCAATTGGATTTAGAAAAGGCTTCCTCATTAGCCAAAGATAACAACATCAAATCCTTGGAAGAGATTATCATTGAGCTGGGATCAAAGTCCCTAATCAATGGCTAAGATTAACTCTGGCTTGATCCATGACGTTTGGACCCTTCTAACACAGTTTTATATTAATTCACATTAATATTTTATTTTCCCTAAGTTTAGACTTAGGGACTCCAATAAAAATATTAATTATTTTAATATCTCCCAAACTATTTAGAATTTGCCCAAACCATTTATGGCTCTTGGAGATCTCATGTGCTTTAGCCTCTCCACCAATTTTTGTAGCTTGATCACATCCGATGCTACCCCAAATCAACAACTTGGAGACATCTTATCACACATCAAATCTTCTTCATTTGGTTCGATCACTTCTGAAATTGCAGGGCCAAGTTCACACATGAGAAGAAGAGAGAGGAGATTTATGTTCACTGTGTTGACGTTTTGATTACTAGCCTCCTTTGACCAGAATTGACTTGGGGAGACTTAGACTTGGTTTGACTAGAATCTGATATATTTTGGGAGGCCATTTTGACTGGGATGTTGACTGAAGTGTTTTGGGCACTTTGACCCATAGTTTTCAAAACTGGCCTTGCTAACCGGTTACCGATCTAACCCGCTGGTTAGCAGGCCCACCGATCGAAACCAGCCAAAAAGCTCGGTCAAGGGGGGCATTTCTCCTTTGCTTGCAAAAAATCGGTCCTAACCGGCCGGTTTAGGACGGAACCGGCCGGTTTGTATCAAACCGACCGATTAGAGGGCACACCCACCGTCCACTGAAAAAGCGACTTTTTGACTGTGTTTTAGGGGTTTTGGAGGGAAACTAAGGGTGCTTTTCCTCCAAAAACACCCTCTCCAAGCCTTTAAGAGGCCCATCTCCCTCTCATTTGTCTCACACATCTCATTTGGAGTGTCTGTGAGTTTGCTTGGGAGCTTCGAGAGTGTTGAGTCTTTGTTGGAGTAGTGAAACAGTAGAGTTTAAGCTAAGTAGTAGTCATCATGCCTCCAAAAGCCAGAGATACTACATGGGCTCATTGTGATATGACTGATGGCAAAATGATCTACAAATATTGCCAAAAATCCATTCAAGGAGGGGGTATTAACAGGTTCAAGCAACACTTGGTTGGGATAGGAGGCCATGTGAAGACATGTGGAGCACCAAATGAAATAATAGGGCATATTAGGGCAAAATACCTTCAGAAGTTTGAGACTCAAGTCATTGAATCAATAGAGAAGTTTGTGACTGCAAAGTTTGGGAGTCGAGACTCAACCAACTGAATTTGATCATGAGAAGTTTCAAGTGATAATGTTGATCACTATTATAGTATTATCATATATGTGGACTTGAGTCTTGTAGTAGGCCACTGGACCCATAGTTTGTAGGCTTTGTTTTTGCACTCTAGAGGCCATTTAGAGCCTCATTTCTTATGTATTTTGTCGATGATATGTATTGCACTCAATGCCATTTTGATATATTCACCTTTACATGGTATATAAATGAGCAACCTTTGCATATTTTGTCTCTATTGGCTTGGAATCATGGTCTTAAAAGAAGGGACGAAGGTTTTTCGTCTCACCAATCCATGATCGGCAGAGTTTTCCTTCAACCTGACCCCAAAGCCGGAATGAATTTTATCATTAGAGTCTCAGGAGAATCCTAGTGTGTTGATCTGCTAGATTATGTTTGGTCGCAGAACTGGGTGGTTTATGAGGGTCTATGTCAAATGGGTTCTCCCCCTTGAGATGTAAAGTTGTAAAAGTCATGATGAAAAGTGTCTTGAGTATATAAAATATTAATCCCCTCATGCGTCTTAGTCCTAGGTCCTAGGGAAATTTTCCAAAGGCTATGTATGAATGATCATAATAAAAAAATAGACAAAAAAAGATAAAATAATAAATAAATAATACATAAAAAAAATATTAAAGAATAATAAAATCATAATATTTGAAATTGTCAATTTTTTAATGCATAAAACTTCGAGATGAGATTAGAAGAGCGTGATCTCATCGACGGTAACGAGATCGTTTTGAACATGAATCACCTCAAACTAGCCGTTGATTTTTCCTTTAAATAGAGGTGCTATGCCGGTCATTTGATTAACTCTGAATTTGATCTGTGCGCAAGAAGCCTCTCTTGTGATGGAAACTTTTTTCTGCGTGCTACAAAAAGACATTTGGGGTCAAAAGCCTTGCTGTCGTTACTCTCTTAAAAGTGGCTGTGAGCAAATTTTTATTTCTGCAGTATTTTTGTGATTTCAGCCATTAATGCACAAGACTATGAAAGTATTGGTTGACAATCAGGTATATTGTTCACATGCTAGGGTTTTAGTAGTATCAGGGTTTCGGATGTAATGGCAGGTATCTCCATTGTGTTTGAGATCTAGTACTGCTTTTTCTCTCTTATTTGACGGTTGAAGTGAGCTGTGCAGGAAACCCTTGAAGATCAGTGGGCGGTAGGGAAGTTCTAGGTTGAACCAGCCAACTCCCATAAGCACTTTCTGCAGAGCCCAGCTGGTTTTGATCCTGGATTAATCATTTAGTTTGTTTTGCTATTTGCATGAGACTTTCTAAAGCATTTCATTAGCAATCTGAAGTTTCTGAAATATATATGATGTCATTGACAAATCTGGATGTTGCAGAGTCACAAAACTATAAATAAGTTTTTGCTTATTGTTAGGGTTTTATTTATTTTTATTGTTCCTAGGTTTTAGTTGCCTGTTTCATTGTTTTCAGGTGCTGATGGTTGAGAGATTTTCAGGGTTCTATCAAGCAAATTTTGAGCAGTGAATTTTAAATATTGATCTGGTGGAGGGCTTCAGTGGCTTTTCTGGGCATCCTGGGAAATCTGCTCCATTTTCACGCTGCTCCTGTCTGCTCCGGCACCTGCATATTCAAACCCCATCTACTCCTCATTGCACCTGCATTCACAAAGCTTGCAAACGCTGGCCCGTTTCTTTACATATCCATGCTGCTATATTCCATATGCTGCCTCCAAATCTGTAAACGCACAACAAAAAACACCAACGGACACATCAATTCCACGTCGTCCAGCCCGTCTCCGCCCTTACGCCTTCGCTCTCATCTTTGCCTTCACAAGCTATCCGAAACTGCAAATATCAAAACGATTCAAAGTATTCTGGATGCGTAATGATTTATGGATGAGCTTCCCTCTCACGCTGTTGGCAATCTTCAAGTCGAAATCCTCTCCTGCCACTGCGTTTTCTGCTGTTGCCCAAGCCTGTGAGCACACGCAGCCTCCGTCTGTTCCAAAGCCCGCAGAACGCAATAGTCGGATTAATTTCTTAGACCTATGCGTAAGGTTAGAGCCGGTTCTGCTGCGTAATACTCCAGAAGACGTGGGTATTTCCGTTTATTGCCGTCGAGTATCATACCCTGTGCGCCCGCCTGCATATACCATCAGTTCCATACCCGACCCGCAGCTCCAACTTCGGCACACGGACCTGCAAACGCAAAACATAACCAATTTGGGACTTATGCGTAGGTGTAGTTATACATGCGTTGCTTTTTTTAGTTAGCCGTAAGTAGATGCATAGCGTAGGGTTAAGAATCGATTTTTTCATTTTTTTTTGTTTTGGTTTAAATGCGTTCGATTTTTTTTTAGTTGTAATGTGTTTAACATGTGTATATGCGTAGCGTAGGTAGAATCCTTTTTTTATTTAGTTTGGTTATGATTGTTTAGTTTAGTTACATATATGTTATGTTTAAATCGTTTAGATTTTTATTTTTTTCTTTTAGTTTTTTAGGGTTTTAGTTTCAATTTTAGATTTTACATAGTTTTAATTTTAAGTTAGATTTTTTTATTTTCCTTTAGTTTTGTTTAGTTTAAAAATTAAAATTCACAAAAAATCAATAAAAATTTTAAAAAATCATAAAAATATAAAATATAAAAAGACCAGATAAAATTTCTTTTAGATTTAGATTATTTTGTTTAAGATTTTATTATTTTATTTTTAAAATTAATTTTTTTTTTTTTTTTTTTTTTTTTTTTTTTTTTTTTTTTTTTTTGTCTGAAAAGCCATAAAAACATCGTGGAAATTTTTTTGACAGTTGAAGTCTTAGCCTGGAATTTTTATCGCGTTCTATTTTTCTTGTGGAGGCTAAAATTTTGGGATTAATGTTTATCTGGCATGCTTGAATATAATATCTGGTTAATGTGCATGGTTATATCTTTCGAAGTTTATTTTTTTAGATTGCCTGATCATCGTTAAAAATATCGTGAGTTCACTGGATATCTTGCATTGTTATGATTGTTGTGAACTGCTTACATGTCTGCAACATACAGTAAATAATCTCTTAAACGTCAAACCCATAAGGCACTGGTCCATGAAATTGAACAAATCTCTTTAGTGCTTTTCTCTTTCGTGTCTCCCAAACCAACTCGTTCGCAATTGGTCATCTTTTTCCTTCCAGGGTCTACCCCCCTTAGCCGTGGGAGACAGGCTTAAACGGAGAGATCGGGGATCAGAGTGACAGCCCCCGGTCTGAGCGTTGTCGTGACAATCTGTGCGACAACATTTTTTGGCGCCGTTGCCGGGGACAGAGTTTTTCTGTTCCTGGCGTTTCATCGACATTCATCTCCTCACCTCTCATCATTCTTTCATCTTTCTCATCTCTCATTTGAGCTGGCAGATTCAAAATTTTTGGTGTCTCTTGATCTTTTCATCACCTTACCTTTCGTCATATCAGCAGCTTCTTTTCAGTTAGTTTCTTGTTTGGGTGGCGACTCCATTTTCTTATTTTTCCCAGACAAGAAGCTTCCCTCATATCTGCTTGTTGGTTGTTTTTTTGGATCCTGGAATCAGATTCATTGTTCAAGTGGCGACTCCCTTTTCTTCATCAATTGATTTTCTTGAGCGGAAATCTTGTTCTATCATCCATTTGGTCCCTTGTCATTCATCATGGATTATTCGTTTAGACCATGTCATTTTGATGACCTCCATGATATTCCGGAAGTGGCCATCTCTAAATTACCTTTGTTCTCAAGTGGTGATTCAGTCGCTGTAAAAAGGCATCTGGGCTTGTTCGCTCGCATAATGATCATATATTGTAGACCCTCTCAGTACGATCACGAAGATGTCAAAATGCGTCTTTTTGTCTTTTCTTTAGAGGGTGATGCTTTAAATTGGTTTAATAATTGTCCTGAAGGTTCCTTCACCTCTTTACAAGATATTGTCAATGCTTTTAAAGACAGATATGGTTATCTAGATAGTCCGCCTTGTGCCTCTAAAACTGTGCATCATAATGAAAAAGGTCCAGCTGTCAGTGAAAGATTTCAGGACAATGTTTCATATCAGAATGTGCCATCCACTTGTGCCATTACAGATCAAATTCATGATAATGGAAAAGCAGGGACAAATGACAACGAAAAAGAAGAGCAGAAGCAAATTATACAGGAACTAATGTTGCTGGTGAAAAATATGGAAATCAATCAAACTGATTACGCGAATGATGTCAGAACTTTATGTGCTCACCTCGAAAAACGTAATAGGGAGATGGAAATCATGCAAAATCAACATGCTAAGGAAATTGAAGACATGAAGGTTAATCACAATACAGAAATTGGTTTGATGCGAAGCAGGTTATCGGGCTTAGAGGAAAATATGATGACCTTGAGAGCTGATCATGATAGGGAAATCAATTCTATGCAAAACAAGCTATTAACTATGGATGAAGAAATGACTATCATGACATTTGATCATAATAATCAGTTGGCTACCATGCAAGCGAATTACAAGGAAGAAATAAACTCTATGCAGCATTGTTTGATGATCATAAAGGAAAAAGACGATAAAGTAATAAAAGATATGGAAGCCAATCAGATATATCTTCAGAAAAAGCTATTGACCATGGAAGAAGATCATACCAGGGAAATCAGTGCTATAAAGGTTGAACGCTCTAGCCATATAAATCTGGAGCCTTTTCATTTGTCGCAACAAGCTCCATCTTACTATGAGGAGGTCATTGGTTCGATTGAAAGGTGGTTAATTCAAGGTGATCCAGATAAACTTAAAAACGATAAAGATCATATGCAAGATGAAGAAAAACATGTCACGCATATTTTACATCCTGCATCTGAGAGCTTTGAAACAGAAAGTTCCAAGTCATCAGTAATCCAGCCTGCCAGAAAGAAAAAGCGCAAGAGAAAGAACATAAGAAGAAGATTTGACGCATCAGACGGCCGCGAGCAGCTTGATTTTCGGAGAAAGAGTCCTACCATATGCAAAATTGGACATGGTACATCCGACAAGCAGCCGACAGATTTGCCTGAAAGCAGGCAAATGCTCAGTATGCACTATATTGAACACATCTGATGCCGTAGGCATCCTTTGTATCGTATTTCTATCCCTGATCCTTGTCTTTTCAGCATTTCATTTTTGTCTGTAGGATTAGATTTGCTTTCATGTTATTAGTTAGTCAATAAATGAAGAGCTTTTATCTTTCCTGTGCTTAATGTATATGATGATTTTTGGATGGACGCTACTTATTT
>APFE030156664.1:0-28374 GCA_000404065.3 Pinus taeda
TGTCCCCCCTATTCAACCTATATCTGTATTGAGATCTCGTACCATAAGCTCCAATATTTTTCCCTTCATTTCTCTTGAATGATCGTCAATGGTCCCTATCTTTGTAACCCTGACAATCTCAAAAGGATTGCTGCATTAACCTCTACCTACTTCTCCTTAGAAATTGCAAGTCTTTATTGAGCCTTAGAAAACCTGTCATTGTCTAATTTACAACTCCTAATCTCGACCCTTAAGCTCTTCAATGTATCTTCTATATCATGAGAATAATCTTCTCCTTGCTTCTCAACTAATCTATAGGGAGAGTCACGGGAACTGTAGTCTACCATTTTGCTTGTCATCTTGAATTCTCTTCTTCCTAGAAGTATACCTTGTTAGATAAACCAAATAGATACCAAACTAAATCCATACCTTATTGATTTACAGGGAGGCTTATCTCATCTGCAACATCAGTCCACATTAGCATGTACATATATAATCATAAACGTATCCATGTAATATAAAATCACAACAAGATCATGAATGATCATTATCAACTGTATACCTTGATTCCATGCATGACAACCACAACCTTGACAACAATAGACTTACCCAAAGAGAGAAAAACCACACTCTGATACCACCATATGGTATCAAATATGACCTAAAGAGAGTGCAACCTACTCTGGTACCACCCTATAACATCACCTCTTCTCACATCTGCCAACTTTCACTGGATTACCCAGGGTAAACATGAGATGAGGGGTTACTATGATATGACTCAACGTCCAAGATGACCTTAAGGAAATGGAGTCAACACAACAAGACTTTACTAACTTCCCTTAGATGCCACGAGACATCCAGGGGTAACCCAAGCACTCCAATTGTCCATCCCCTGAGACAACTTACATTTTCCTTGACCTAGAGCCCCAGTCACTCTCTTTCGAAGGCCTCAATGCAACTATCAATTCCCAGTTTCTCCTGTAGACCTAAATAAGTGTGACTATAGCCATTTTATGCTAGTGTTTTGTCAACAACTACGTGAATTAAGGCTACTTTTTAGGCTAGGGCTAAGCCTTTTCCCATAAATCCATGAAACTTCCAAAACTCATAAAAGACATGAAGACAACGCTCATAAACCAAAAAGTGGAACCATGACTTGACTTAACCATCCCCAACTGGGACTTTCATTTTTTCAAACACTTGGAATATATGCCACCTAGAGATCATGAATTCAAGTCTTAACATAAGGGACTAAAAACTTATTTTAGGTTTAGCAAGAAGGGTCTCTACCTTCTCACATTAGTTTTCATAACATCATTCAGGTCTTGCATTCATTATTTTTTCAGTTACAAGTAAAAACATGAACAAAGCCATGATTGAGATCTGTCATAAAACCATGCTTATATCCATCATATAACCAGATGAATAACCATAAGAGAACAACCATTAAAGATACATAATAACCAATACATTTCCTTACCAAAAGCAAGAGAAAATTAACTTTTATTAACCATAGGCAATTAACAACTGGGTTTGGGACTTCTATGTTCCACCTAACCATAGATTGGCTTAACCATATCTTTCTTTCAACCAATCACCCTTGTACCATATTCCAAGCATGAATGTGGGATCTCATGGGATGAACCAATCCAAAGGCAGCTAAGGGAATCCATAGGTTAAACCACCTCCACCCTCTCCATATTGTGATCACACCTAAACCGGTGCCAAGGTCACAAAAATGGACCGAGCTTGGATGCCTTTGAATTTATTCATAATCCTTGAGGAGGAATTTTCCTGTATCCACCCTCAGGATTTACCGTGTATTTTGCCATTACCGGTGAAGGGATTCTTAGACCTTTGGGAATTTTCTTGAGACCCTGTCACTCTGGATTCCAAAACCATCTGGAAATCCAAAGCTCAAACCAAGAACAATCTCATCACACCATGACTATCCGTAAATGGCAAGGCTAGGATAACATCTACTATAAAAAACCAGAAAAATCCATGCCAATGATAGCAAAAGAACCATACACCAACATGCACATACCATGCATGTCAAAACTAGCTAGGAAATCGCACATGAAATTTGTTAACTGTAAGTATTCTCACTGAAGCTAGTTGATCCTTGTCTTCCTTTACCTTCCTTGTCCTTATTTTCTTTTCCTTTCCTTTCCTTTTTTGCTTACTTCCTTTCTCCACTTAGTTCTTTTCTCCTATTTGAGATAAATTCTAACACTAACTGACAATATGCTCAAAAAAAGATACCAGCTGATGCTTTGAGGTATTTTTATATATGATGCCTCTAATTTCTTCATTTTTCCATTATTTTCCTTCATTTTCCTCCTCACATGCAACCAATGACCTTTTACCTTCATTTTCTCCTAATTTCCATTATTTTCATAAATAATGTGCCAAAAATACCTTTTTGCCTTTCCAAAGCCTTAGCCATTGCCTTCTCCAATTTCCCTTTAGCCATAAAACACAACAAGTGATGCCCACTAGGATATTTTTCCCAACATTCAACTTGAAATAAGTGTCCCTTTCTCATGGTCTTATTTTACCTTTATTAACTTTTGACCCGAGGCCGTTACAAGTTCTTTGGAGTGATAAGTGTTTGGTGTGCCAATAGATAAAGTTGCATTGATATTCTTCATGTTTGTTGTTGCATCCTTTGATATAATTTTCCCTTTTAAGATGATGATAACTCAAGAAACCAAATTTCATCAACTTCAATAATATCACTTGAATAAATCCTTCAAGAGAAAATTTTGCATGAAAATGTCTGTATTTGAAGGATGAGATGCCCAAAGAGAAATGAAACTTGGTGATTTTTTGGAATTTTTTAATGAATTTTCATCTTTGTGCTTTCTTGAGAGTTTTAGGACCCGAGGAAAAGAATTGCATCTTTTAATTATAATTCATAAGAAAGAATGTACCTAGGAAGAAATACATTTATTTTTAACATTGCTTATTTCTTTGAGGAATGGGTTTTTAGCCTTGCTTGTTTTCTTGGAAATGAATTCCCATCCTCATTTAAAGAATGAAACTTTAGCCTTCCTTAGTTACTTAAGAGATGCTTTTTTATCCTTTCTTGTGACAATTTGAGAAAAATGAATTTCTCAACCTTATGCTGGCTTGACAAATTTCTCTTAACTTTTTTTTGGATTATTTCATGTCCAATAAATCACATGCTTGAATATTATTTGGCATTATAAGATATGTGTAAAGAATCCCATTTCATAAAACCTTGTGAAAAGGTTGCAAAAGCCAGTTTGAATGCATCCTTTGATAGGAATTTGTGTGATATTTTTTAGTTTCCTCACAATTTAAAGGCTTATTCAATGAAATACACTAGAGGTTGAAGAACATCTTAAATCTTAATTTAAATTTTCAATATATATGTTTGAAGAAGGATTTCCATAATAAAAACATTTGCATGCATTTCAAAACTTTCTTTAATGATTTTTCAGTCTCATCCTTTTTTTAATGGCTTGAGTAACTATCTTTATTATCGACTGCATACGTGGTCTAGTTGATGGAAGAAGCTACATGTTTCATATTGTTGGTTGGAGAAGATTTTATTGGAAATATTAGTGATGTTTTTTTTCATGTATGCTTTAAATTGGCACAACCCTATAAGTTAAATGGTTGGTAAATGTCGATAGGAATCAATCCATATTAGGCATCAAAACACATACTTGATCACACATATCAAGTTTCTAAAGTTAAAAAAATCATTAGAATTAGCCAAATTATAACTTTATTTAAAATTAATATTATTATTGATGATAACAAATTAATATATGAGTTAAACGTATATACATTTAAAAAAACATGTAACAAGATACTTAACCATAGAGATTCATCCCATTTTATCATGGAGATTATTAATCTATAAGTAGGCTTTGTTGCAATACCATGGGCCAATACCATGGCTTACTAATACCACTTTTTTAAAAAACCATAACTCATTTTATATGATACTTGTTCATATGATATTTTTTAATTAATAAATTTAATTAAAAGGTTAGAAAAGACATAACTACTTTGAAAATAAATTTCAGCCTTTGATTTGTGTATAGTCCTAATAATATTCTAGAATATTATATAGGGATTAAATTCCTATCATTCACCTAGTAATTATTTATAATTAAATTAAAACTATGAAAGCTTTATTCCAAAATAAACATGCCTAACAACATAATTGAGGAAATAATGAATTTTCCTTTTGAAGATTTGAATCTATGATTACATTATTGATAAATGCTTATAAGGAGCTTAAAATTATAAAAACTAATAAAGTAATCCAATTTCATGAAACTTTATTGAGCACATCTTTGATAAAAATATTGTATGAGAATTCTTTTTGATACTTGGTCTTATGTTCATCTATGGTGTTGTTGGATTGATTTTGGCCAAAAGAAGGTTTACACTTATTTTAGGGTATTAATAATTCAAGATGAAAATTGTCCAAATTATTTCTCAAAGGGAAAGTCATGTTTGAAAGATGGAATAATGTTTTGAAGATTTACACCACCAAAATGTAAACACACATAAACTTGTTTCAAATATATTTGGGAAAAACATCGAAGAACTTAGGTGATTCCTTGATCAATAGCTTAAATGAGATTTTAATATTTTTGAACACGTGTTTGAATAAGTCCATGTGCTGAAAAAAAGAGAGTGATAACTAGATAGTAGCATAGTCCCTGCCTCTTTTAGTAATTATCAATATCTTGATATGTATCAATATGTTGGGGCGATTAAGGTAGTGTGAGGTCTACGCTTTGTTCTTATGAAAATGGTTTTTTTATGTGGTAGCACCTCATACTTTTGCAATCTACTTCAATAGATACATTTGCACTTTCATAGTAAATGCTACTAAAAACTTGAACGATGACCTGATTACATGTTGATTCGACAAAATAGGAGATTAATTGAGTTTATGTGACAATTCAATAAAATGTTTACACATAATGAAACAATGTGTGGGAGAAGTGTCTGGAGGGGGAATGTGTGTATAGGTGTGGAACTGGGGCAATAGTTCTTTTCTCATGCATACTCCTCTTGCATATATCCTTTCAATATTGTTCGGTCCCGCATAGTTGGATAAATTAAAATCATCTTCACACCCATATGTGTGGAAGGTGACTGGAGGTGCGGAAGTGAAGATCTATGAAAGTGAAAAAGAAAACCACTTAGTAAAGCACGTTGGAGAAAACATTTCATAACAAGCCCTCATGAAAACTATGAGAATATGTTTTGTCAATGTGCACGCTAAAAAATGCTTGATAAACACCTAACCATTGCAACTACAAAAACATTACTTTTAAAATTTTTGTTAGATTCTCTCTATGCTATTTTAACTACTCATATACCGTGATCACAATATCCACGTAAAATAACATGAAAATTATTGTTTAGAAGTGTTGTGTGGGATGGAAGTTTGCGGGAGAAGTGTGTAAAGGGGAAATGTGTGTGGGGTGCGGAAATGTGAGAATAATGTAACAACCCAAACCATAGTATTCTTATGAAATGAAATGAAAATATTTTAAAAAAATAATTCTTGTTTAAAAAAGGGCCGAGTCAAATGACACATATTCCAGAACTAGGGAGGCTATCAGCTTGGGATATTTAAAATTTTTCTTATGCAAAAAATATGAACTGTTGGACAACCATTAAACTTGGTGGGTGTGCTTTAATGGACTAATTTTTTGAAGCAAAATGTGTTGCAAGAAAGGTATGCAGGACCATGTTGCCTTAGAAAACATTTACAAGGAAGAAAGGACAAGAATTATTGGAGCTGGGAGACTGTGTAAGGGAAAAGGAAAACAAGGAGTTTGACTCATGAAGGAGGGATTCACTCATTCATTTTCCATGAAGGTATAACATCCATTCTAGAAACATTCACTAAATAAAAACGCAGTGAAGAAGAGGAGAGAAGAGCAAGGATTTTCTGAAGAGAAGAGAATGCAATGGCAACAATCTAGTTGGCATGAATGGCATGATGATGGTTTCTTATTGGTGAGGAAAAAATTCTCTTGAATCCCTGTAAAGCCATAGGGTGGAGATGGTTTTATCTAGATTCCATTGATGGTATCGGTGGAAGATTGTGTGCTTGGATTCCTGGAAGGAGGACCTCTAAAGCCTTTCTTGCTATGATTTTGTAGTGGATTATGGATTCCCTGGAGTGGGTGGAACCACTGTGTTTAGGCTGGAGACTTACTTCTCTAAATTCCATTTTGTGTTTTGGGTGGGGGAAGTAAACCTTTAGATTCTCTGTATGCATTGATTGGCTTCTATTTGGAAGATAGAGGGTGGAGGAAATTGGCATCTAGAATCCCCATGCTTTGTTTCACTTCTTGGTGGTTAGTGGGTGGAGGAAGGAGGTTCTTAAGAGTCCTTGTTTCAGTTCAAAGTTGGTGTTTAAATCCCTTGAGAAAGCCCCCCAGTCTTTGGAATATGTCTTGGGGGTGATAGCTACATGTGAGCTTCACTACAAATCTCTATGGTTGGGATCACCCATTGGGTTGAGATTCCTTGTCCCACTCAGATGCCCATAGGAGATAAGATAAGCGTTATTTTTATATTTTCTATTTCAATGAATGAATGTCTATTTTCTGTTTGAACAATGTCAACAAAAGATGAGAAAATCCTGTAATTATTATAGTTATATTTCACAGAAATATAGCTTGAAAAAGAAAGGGAACCCTGGTTGAAGACAATGATATATGTTTGATTGCTAAATTTAAGTTTCACTGAATGGTTTCAAATGTGCATATATTGCAGTGATAATTTAAAAAGAAAGGGATTCTTTTAAGTAACTTTGAAAACTATGATTTTCCATAAATTCTTGAAAGCAGGGAGAATCATCCATATAAAATATCCATGTGTGCATCAATACCAGCGTTTTCGACACTGAGTATTTAAATCAATGCAGGCTCACAATATTAATTGGAAAAGGGGTGAGATTTTGTTGATGGGTCCTCTCTGTGTGTTTTCCCCTGAAGCTTTGTATACGAGAAGATTCACATTCATATTGGCACCATGGGCACTGAGTTCGTGTATAATGCAGCTAGTGTACATAAGCATTGGTAAGGGAAACATAATCTTAGAGGTTCAACCAAAACCCTTAAATTCATGGTCAAGTTGATGTAGTGAAGGCCCTGAGCATGATAGATATATGGAGGAATAAACTGAAATAAATATGCCAACCAACCCTTCTGCAATCGGGCGTTGCTCTAAAGTGGCAGATGACATGTTCAAGAGAGTTGTCGTCGGAAGCCAAAAACATGCACAATAAAGAAACACTTGGATAATGGGGGCGTGATGACGTGTCCAGGTGGTACCCTCTCAGCACAAAAAGGAGCAATTGCAAGGAGGGTTGTCTACCTAAAGGGATAGGGATAACATGTCCCAGTGGTCCCCTCCCAAGAGGTCTGAAAAGGGGATTAGTTGGAGAGGGTCGAGATGGTCAGGCACAGGGTGATGTGTAACCACCATGTCGTGGACCAACCAAAACTAAGGGATTTTAGAGGGATGTCCCACCATGCCACGTGTCTCATAGGCTTTCCCATGGAGCTTCCATCTCAGTGATATAAATTGGGTGTCGTCTAGAAGAGTGTCAGAGTGATAGGATAGGTATGATGTATCTCGGTGGTCCCCACCCTAGAGGTGTAAGAGGAGCGAAAAAAGTGAGGTGTCGGGATAAGGGTCGTGAGATGATGTGGTAGGATCTTGATAGTGCACGAAGACCGCCACTCTAAGATCAAATGACTAGGATTCACTACGATCTATGGTGGGAGTGACTTACGACACCCCTCCCTTGTGACATTAGTAGAGAGGAGGGGTGGGCTGGCGCAATGATTCTCGGTCGTAACATGGGAAAATGTGTTGTGAGCCATCCAATTAAAGAACTGAAACCATGGGTCGAAACCTTGATTTCACAACTCACTGCATGCTAATATTCAGGTATATTAGCCCGAAAAAATCCAACACACATCGTTGATATCCCTTATTGTATGGTAACCATTGGAACTGGCGGGTAAGTTGTGGGGTTCGCAGGGTGTCGTGGTGGGTTTTATAATAAATAGACACACATACACACACATTAAAACTTATTATTTATAGGGGTAGGTGTGAGGTTGTGAGATGGTGGATTGATGATGTTACATCTGGATCTAGCGGGTAAGTTGTGGGCGTTCGCAGCGGTGTTGTTGGGTGTCTATAATAAATAAGAACACCATTACACACACACACACACACAGCACACCACACACACACACACAACACACACACACAACACACACACATATATATATATTATATATATATATATATATATATAATATATATATATATCATAATATATATTATTATTTATTATATTATAACAAGGGAATTGTATTCCCATTCTTTCTAACAACACAAAAGAGTTGGTTATCAATAGCATTCTACCCCAATCAAGGTAGTTGGTTGTGGTTTTTATAGGTGGTATCAGAGCATCAAAGTTCAACACTTATAGTGCATGAGCTCTATCATGGGTAAGTAATGTTTTTTTTAGAAATTAACTAAACAAATTGTTTAGGTGTTAAAATCTAGTTAAATAACTTAACTGCAGGCCTAATTGGTACATTAAATCAGTGATTTACCCAAGTAGAAGAAATTTAACAAAATGATATACTTCACTATCATGAACATATTAATATCTAGGATTAACAATTAAAACATTATGGAATTTTGTGGGCCTGCATATTTCAGTTTATGATTTGCTGCTTTGCTAAACACCAACAACTAATGTTCATGGTTTTGTTGCGGAAAGACCATCATAGTAGCTTTGTAAGAGCAAGATCATGGAAATAATTTTGTTGTTTATTTATTTATCATGCATTCATAGTTGGTATTTCTTGATATACGATTGATGCATATTAATTATTAAATATCAGGGGTATACTAACATGGTTGATTTTTCATGATGAAGATAGCCATTACATCTCCATGAATGCAAGGTTAATGGTTATGATTTTGTTTTTTATTATCATATGAAGTATATAATCGCATGTGTGATTGAAAACAAATCAAAAAATCGTAAGGCATAGACAAAACATAGAAATGAGGACTGAAATGGTGCAACATAGTTCTGATCAATCACAACGTGGAAGTGGAGAGGTCAGGGTTAATGAAAGAGAAAGGTCAATTGACCAAGGGGGAGGGGATCACTCTCCACATTGGTTGGATACTATGAGAAGCCTATAGGATGAACTTATAATCTTCAAATCAAACAATGAAAGTTTGGTAAGAGCTTAAAAGAAGCAAGCTAAGATAAATGCTGTCATTTAGCAAAGTCTCTCAGATTTACTAAGGCAAAAGAAATCTGAGATGAGGGCTAGTCATAGAGATAGGGGAAGCCCTCAAGAGTTAGAGGAGAAAACAAATGGGGTAGATGGTAGTAGATCCAGGAAGAGGCATAGGAAACAAAGTGAATATATTTTGTGGGGAAATGTGCCATTAAGTGCCCCAAGTGGAAGAACCAACACTTATGTTCATCATTCTAGAAAGCCACCTAGTTCTTCTACTAGAAGGCACCACCATCACGCTCATTATCACAATCATCATCATTAGGGAAGAAATGAAAATGAGTGTTATGCGGGATTTATGACTATAGATAGAAACATCTCCCCTAGATCGGGTGGACTGACCTAGAACAATAGAAAGATAAAAAGCCCAATGTTTTCCTTAAAGTAAGTATATGAAAGGATGGAACCTACTTGGAATTTGTCTTATGTTTCACTCCTTCTTTGGCTTGAATGCTCCAATCATACCTCCAACTACCAAAATTAGAACCTACACAACCAGAAAACACAGGCCAAGAAACTACGAGACCTATGTAGCATCATCTATCTACATTATTAAACAGATCAACATGGTATTGAAATACATGAAATAATGACATCACATATAGGAAAACAAAGAAATATTTGTATTGATATAAATGGAGTGATTTACAACCATAAATAGGCATTGATATTGTAGAAGAGATCCTCTAAGTTGTTGACTTGTCCTTCCTTTGTCACAAAGTGCACCTCTAATCACCCTAAATGCGTGAAAATATAACTCTCACAACACGAACATAAAGGTAGAATCAATCTCCAAAAGCCAACCCTTGTCATATGGAAGGCTGTAAATATATAAAGGAGTGAGGTAAGTTGGGAGTTTTTATCCTTTTACCAATCTTGGGATTGAGATCCACTATTGATGGGAGGAAGAGATCTAAGGATAAGGGCTGGAAACTCCAAGGTAGGATAGGATAGGATTTGAAAGTTTTATCTAAGGTAATTTGTTACAACAGATCGTGGAAGCTTCTAGAAATGGAGGCACTAGGATTCCCTCTCATTCTCTTGAATTTCTAGAAGCAACATAGGTCAAAAGGGGGGAAAACTATAAATGATCAACGTAGGCCACAATGGAGCAACCTGTAAGTGAACGTAGTCCAACAATAATATTCAAATTTATAAGCACAATAAATGTGTTTGGAAAATGTACAACAATACCTCTATAATGCTTCAACCAATTATGAAAAACAGAATCTCATAGGTTATATTATATGTATTTTCACAATGGTTAACTTCCCTACATCCTCATTTTGACAATTCAATCAAGAGCCAATTAAAATTTCTCCATAATACATATGTGTGCGTGCACATGCATGTGCAAGGGATATCCCATCATGGCTAGCAACTCAAAGCCTAAGTTGGGCCAAGTTATGTCATGATTTAGTTTTTACAAGTATACCAAATTCATGGGTGCAATACTTCGAAGCCAAGGGAAATGTATTCATGGAAGTAAAACCTTGTTACCTCTCATTGTCATTAGCAAGCACAATGTTGGAAATGTAACTAGTTTCGGTCTTCATAATCTTTGTTGTACTCATTTCAATATGTATCTTATGTAACAAACAAAAGAAGAAAAGAAAAAGTTATTATTTTAAAGCATGAGTTTCATGCTCCTTATTGATGATCTTCTAGGTAAAAGAATGTTCTTAGTGATTCTAGGGTTTGCTAGGTCATAGGATATATTATCATGAGTCAAGAGAGTCAACATCATGTTTATAAGATCCTCCTGGTCAATATATAACTTGTAAGAGAATTTATTATGTGTCTAGAAAGTCCTGGAAACTTCCAAAGTACAAGTCAACCCTGGCAGCTACAAGTCAGCCTAAACAAGGGAATCAAACCCCTTGGAAAGGCTATATAAAGAACTAGATTCAACCTCATTTGTCACTTGCTCACTCACATGTTTGATCTCTAAAGAAGAAGTTCGATCTATAGACGGGAAGCAAGAAGAAAAATAGATCAAAGATATAGACAGACATAAGAAGGAAGAACATATGTTTTTGCACTCTATCTCTCTCACATGTGTGAAAATTTAGGGTTTATGCAACTTTGAGGAAGGCCGAAATTGCAGATCCAAATTGCAAGAGAGTGAGTTGCAATATCAAGTGACTAGAAGAGAATATATTCTATTTTGACCTTGTTTACCTTGGAAGGATCTGTCTTACTAAAAGAAGGTCTCTTGAAAAAATGGATTAGGGTTTCTACATCAACTATAATGCTGAAGTTGCGAGGTCGAAGTTGGGGGTCAAAGTTGTAGCTAGAAGCTGGTTGAGGAACAATTAAACTTTGTTGATCTAATCTACTTGAAAGGATTTCTTTAAGGGCTGAATTAGTACTTGGAGGGCGAATTAGTCTAGGGTTTTGATCTTTGTTATCTCATTTGAAGCAGATTCTATAAGAAGAGAAGATAGTTTTCTTGGTTTTTCCCCTTAGATGGGTTTTTCCATTGGTTGAAGCCTAATATATTTTTCCATTGTCTTTACTATTTTTATCACGATATTTTTAGATGAGTATATATAATAAAGAAACATAAGAAGATAAATAATTTTGGATTTAAGACATGTGGTTTATATCTTTTGACTTAGTTACCGGAGAATCCACAGTAAAAACCATTTGACTTAGTTACTGGAGAATCCATAGTAAAAACCATTTTTCGTTAATGTTTCAAATCCCAACCGGGATCCATCATCAGGACTTCTTGAATGTTGATAGTAGAAGAGCTTAATGTAGGTACTTAAATATTTGTGAGAGTAGATTTTAAGGAAGAGATTAATGTCGGCTTGTTTTAATAATATTAAATGCAGATTTTTGAATAATCTTTTGATTAATTACAAATGAGTTAATTTATTAATTAAAAATATTATTATAATCCTTAATTTTAATAAAAATCTTAATAATTAATATTAATAACTAAGGTAGTTAATCATTATTATAAATATTTAGTAATTATTAATACTAATAATTCATATAAACATTTAATATTTAATAAAATGCTAGTATGATAATTATTAATTTTAAATTAGTATGTGAATATTTATTTTTAATATATATTAGTATTTAATGAATAATTAATATTAAAATTAAGTATGTTATATTCAAATAATTAAATATGGAAAATGGTTTTTACTATGGATTCTCCGGTAACTAAGTCAAAAGATAAATAATATTCACAATAAATTATTAAGGAAAAAGGAACATATGAACTAATAGCTGATATATTACAATTTCCAACATGGGATTAGTGCTATGGTGAAAAAGGAGGTGCGCGGAAGGATCATCTTGTGGACACAAAAAGGGTTTACAAAGGGGAATCAATTGCAGAATACTACATCATGCCCTCATCAAAGGAAATCCTGAAGAGGAATATTATAAGAAGGTTTTCGATCTCTCTTGGAAGAAGACCTATTCAAAGGCTCAGTGGAAGCATCAAAAGATCATGATATCATTCATCACTCTTTGGATTATATTTCATTGAAGGTATCCTAGAAGACATATTTCTAGGACATCATTGAAGTCTCTTTGAAGATATTAAAAGCCACAATATAGTTGGAGACATCGTCAAATAAGGGAAGACTCTTGGTTGATAAGTAAGTATCATATTATTACTTTATGTCTGAATCTACAGATCATATGGGTTATTTCTACAAGGAAATCAATAAGCTCATTGACTCAATGAATTTTCTAGCATGGAAGAAAAGGATTGACCTGACATTTACAGAACATCAAGTAATGGAATATGTTCTTGGGGAAGTCATTGAACCTAGCAATGACAAGACTCAAAAACTAATTAAATACAAGAAACACGAAGTAAGGGCACAAAGGATAATTTTTTAACCTGTTAAGGATCATCTTGTTCCATTTGTTGCTAATTTGAAGACTTATAAGGCTATGCATGACAAGCTAGTAAATTTGTACTCTATAAGCACATCAGGTCAAAATATGTTTTTGAGAAATAAAATATATAAAATTAAGAAGTCAAAGGATGAGGGCATGGCCTCCTTTCTTATGAATATTTCTAAAATAAGAGATCAATTGCAGAATCTTGGGGAAACAGTTTTTGATTCTAAAATGACCACATGTGTATTTAATGTTCTTCCACTAGAATGGAACAATTTTTGTAACAAGCATATACTCTAAGAAAGACTCAAATCATTTTGATGAGTTTTGGGCTTAATGCATCTTTGAAGAAACTAGAATCAAGGAAAATGATGATATTGAATCAAATGAATAGTCTCAAGCCTTCATTACAAGGACAAAGAAGCTAAAGAAGGGAAAGTTTGGAAAGTCAAAGAAGAAGCCATATCTGTCAAAGGTTCAATGCTTTGGGTGCAATGAATATGGGCACTTTAAGAGGGACTGTCCAAAGGAGCATAGCAACAAAATAAAGAAAATAAACGAAGCTCACACAACTAAAGAAATGGGAGAACTTGATAAGAAGCCAAAGAAACAAGATGTCAAATATATTTACTATTGAAGAAGGCATCCTCCCTGTCAGGTTCTTTAGGAAGTTGGTATTTCCTTCAACATAGGTTGCATCATTGTTTTCTCTAAGGGAATCTTGCTTTTGTAAATGCATAGAATCATAGATAGAAGCATGTGATAGTAGCATATTTAGAGTCTACTTGATTGAGTTTCTTTGTCAGAATCATCTAGTATTTCAAGAATGAGAAGTTTGAGACCATTTTTCATAGTGTTAATCCATTCAAAGTCTAACATTATGATAGAGGTAGTCATTTTGCTAAGATTGATCATCGAAATCCTATAAGAACCATCATTTTAGAAGGTCCTTGGAAGAATCATTATGAAAAGGTTAGTGTTATCACCAAAAAATTGAGCCTCTAGCCTAATTTACTAGATGGATCAAAGTACACCATGTAAAGCCAATTTTACCCTAGTAAAATTTCTTTCACTGTGAGAAATTACCTAATAAACCACCTTTATTAAGTAATTTATAGTTTAACCCATGAAGAATAATTAAATAAATCATTATTTATTTTATTTTATTCTAGGAATGATTAATTAAACATTGTTTTATTATGTTCCTTGTTCAAATTTGACCCCAATCATGAAAAAATAAACAGATAAATCATTATTTATCTTATTTGTCTCTAAGAATAACTAATTAATTCATCAATTAATTACTATTCTTTGTTTAATTTGACTAAATCCCTAGGAATAATTAAATAAATCATTATTTATTTTTATTCCTTAACTAATTCATTGAGATGATAAATAAATCATTTATTTATTTATTATTTCTAATAAAAGTTTAAATATTTTTTCCCTCATAAACAAATATAAATAAAATATTCCAAGTGGTTATCCAAGAATGGGATCCAATAATATTTTATTATTGCTCATTATTCGAGGATAAATCAATATTTTGTTATAAATAGAAGGGTTTTCCATTCATTAGTCACTTTTGATTATTTTCACTGTTGCACTCATTGTTGTAACTCTGATTATTTTCATTGTCACACACCATATTTTTGTTGGGTTTATACATTATAGAGGAGAGAGACTCTATAGAAGCTGTAGATGTTTGAGGATAGCCAAGAACCCATCCCATAGAGGGAGACTCGTAACATTTATCTGTTCTCTTCACAGGTGTTATTACAAAATTATTCTTTAAATATATGATTTCCATTGGATAATTGGGGATATTACTCTTTCTTTTGTTGTTTAACTATGATCGTAGCATAGATCAGAATTTTGGCAAGTTTTATTTCTATCAATAGCTGCAGATCTACAATGTTTAGCAAGCCATTTATATTATTGAGATTGTTTGTCATCCACAATCTTAAGTGGGTTCTTTTCATACATCATTGAGAAGAAAACACTACCACAATTAGTATATATTCAATATAACATGGAAACAATACTCTTGAAGGATGAAGGAATGTAGTTGGTCAAGTTACAAGATCGTTTTAGGACACATAGCTAGATGATTGAATGAAATCATGACATTGCATATTTGAAGTATCTCTTGGGTAGGACTCATGTGTACAAAATATTGAAAATAATTCCGTCATAAAATATTCTTGATAAGTCTTATATATGGTTATATGAGGCTTCAAAGAAGAATTTGACTTACTCTAGAGTGAATAAAATGATTAATACTTTCTCACTAAGTTATATAGAATTTTGATCAACATCTAGTATAGTCTCCATAATAAAATTGTAACTTGATAATGAAGTTTGATCCTTGGGCATTCTAATGCATGATGGATGGTTCGTGTTGAGATGGGCCATGAGGATGCTAATGCCTTGATGAGAAAGCAATCATTATGAGGTGAATCTAATATTTTTGATTCATTATCTGGTTAACATATTGTGTTTCTACCTGGAAATATATTGTAGGAATATATGATTTTGGCAATTATGAAGCCAATATGTGTTCATCTTGGGATTAAAAGGAAATAGTGAGAGAAGATAACATGAATGTATAGTTCAATAAACAACAAGGAGATCAGTTTCATGAGGAAGCTATGATCAACATTGAATTTTGGAAATCCATATAATTCCTTCATTGGTGATGACAAGATAAAAGTGATGTGAAATATTGATGACTTGTCTCTTGCCATAAGACTTAAGGAAGAATATGGCTCCATGATACCCTAATAGGAAGCAAGCTCGATGTAATGAGATGCGAAGGAAAGTGGGATCCATGCAACTATCTCGATAAAGAACAGGTAGCTAATACTCTTATGGAAACATGCTAGATATCTTGCAGTTGTGACTTCCTATGCAATAAATTTCCTCTAGATTCGAGATGGAGTAAAGAAGTCTCCTTGAAAAGGAGAAAGGATCTATTCCATGAAAAGGAGCAGGGATATCCTGTATAGGTGAGAGGTAGTGATGTTGGACATTTCATGTGCATCTTCTTCTTCATGTGTCATGCACTTGAACAGGACTAATAAGCATAAGTCTAAGTGAAGTCTTGGGAGAGAGGATGGTGGGGGTTTGGATCATCATCTATGGTTTCCATGAGGATAGAGCATCGAAGAAAGGAACGTTAGCAACACTCTTTGAGGATGAGACAGGTATCCAATATAAGATTGGTCCGAAGAAGACCATTTATTCTTTGAAGATTAGAGGTTAAAAATACAAGATAAGAATATAGTCCTAAAAGGGACATACCTTACATCCCGATGGGGTATGTGCCTTGTAGAGGTAGTGCAATATTATACGTTAAAGCCTCCTAGCATAATTTCTTTGAATAAAGTAGATCTTGTATATGTTTAGGCCTCAAAATAAAATATTGGTTATAATGTTTATGTGTTACAATTGCGATTATTAATTCAACTCTTCTTATGAGAACTCTTAGTTTTGAAAATGATGTTGTATTGGTTGTACAATTATGAATGACTCCTTAGTTAATTGGGAGTTTTGGAAATGTAACTAGTTTCGGTCTACATAATTGTTGTTGTACTCATTTCAATATGTATCTTATGCAACAAAGAAAAGAAGAAAATAAAACTTTATTATTTTAAAGCATTGGTTTCATGCTCCTTATTGATGGTATTCTAGGTAAAGGCATGTTATTCGTTCTTCTAGGGTTTTATAGGCCATATGATATATTTTCATGAGTCAAGATAGTGAACATCATTTTATAAGACCCTTCAGGGAAAGATATAATTGTACAAGATTTTATTTTATGTCTAAAAAGTCCTAGAAACCTCCAAACTGCAAGTTGGCCCTGGAAGCTACAAATCAACCTATACGAGGGAATTTTACCCCTTAGAAAGGCTATATAAAGAAGCAGATTCGACCTCATTTGTCACTCACTCAATCACACGTTCAATATCTCAAGAATAAGTTCGATCTATAGCTGGGAAGAAAGAACAAAAGGAGAGAGAAGGTATAGAAGTCAAATAAGGAAGAGGATTCGTTTTTGGGCTATCTCTCTCACACATGCAAAAATATAGGATTTATGTAGCTTCTAGTAAGGCCAAAATTGCAGGAGAGCGAGTTGTTGTATCAAATTGTTATAAGAGCATATATTTTGTGCTAACCTTGTTGACCTTGGAAGGTTTTGTCTTGCTAAATGGAGGATCTCTTGAAAATTTGTCTTAGGGTTTCTACAAGAGCTATAAGGCCAAAGTTGTAGGGTCGAAGTTGGGGGTCAGATTTGTAGCTTGAAGTT
This sequence comes from Pinus taeda, assembly GCA_000404065.3. Taxonomy (NCBI): domain Eukaryota; kingdom Viridiplantae; phylum Streptophyta; class Pinopsida; order Pinales; family Pinaceae; genus Pinus; species Pinus taeda. Next base: position 17,518 of record APFE030156664.1, read on the forward strand.
GGTTGATCCATGATCAAGCTTTGTTAATATAATCTCCTTGAAAGAATTTCTTGAAGGGGTTGACTTGCTACTTGGAGGAAGACTTAGTCTAGGGTTTGGGTTATCTTTATCTCATTTGAAGCAAATTCTATAAGAAGATAAGAGATTTTTTTAGGTTTTCCCCTTGGAGGGGTTTTTGCCTAGCTTGGAGCCTAATATTTGTGTCCATTGTATTTAATGTTTTGATGTTGATATTTTTTTGATGAAAATATCTAATAAATAAACGCAACAAGATAAATAAGATTCACAAGAAAGTATTAAGGAAAAAGTAAAATATGAACTAGTAGATGTTATATTATAATTTTCCAAAACACAATAGGGTATGATATCAACAAATGGATGCCAATAAAGTAAAACATTTGGGTGGCTCAAATTACAAGAAAATATACAATATGTTTTATTTGTTTTGACCCCAATTGGCATTGACCATCAAATATTTTTATGCTCAAACATAGGAATACCCATATCTTTCCGTCTATGGCTCATGAAGATATATGGGTTTTTTTTCCTTTGACATATAATGAATAAATTACTAAGAGACAATACCCATGCTTCTTTTAAGATGTTCATACTATATGCAATGTTTTTTAGCTTTTCTTTTTAATTAAAATTCTCCTCCTTTTATAACCCTTTCATTTTTGACAATGGAAATAACATTTTCTATCACCCAAACCTTCCAATGCATATTTCACATATCCTTTTCCTGTTGGAGGAATTTTATGTGACATTTTTCCTTTACAACAAACTTTAAGTGATGATTATCTTCAAAAATCAACCTCAGTACTAGTGTTTAAGTAATGCAATTAAGTTATATATATAATATATATATATATATTATATATATATATATATTATATATTTTATATATATATATATATATATATTATATATATATATATATATATATATATATTATATATATATATATATATATATATTATATATATATATATACATTTGTGTATGTGTATACATCTATCTATCTATCTATCTATATATATATAGATAATACGTTGACCAAAGAGATGTTTCCAATGGACAAAACATTTGAATTATATAAACATCAGATAACTGAAGAACATTCACTTTCATTAGATATCCAAGGAACACAATTACTGTCAACTATATGACAATAATTGGATTTTCATTGGCTATCTAATGAACATTCAATTTTCATCAGCGATCTCACAAATGTTGGGGTTTAAAAAAATACAAAAATAGAAAGTAAGATATGATAGTACGACCGAAATGTTGGATTTCGGCGTTAAAGTTTCTACCCGTATGTACTAGTGTGGGATTTTGAGGTTTAATAACAGCTCTTACATATGAAAACAAATTAAAAAATAAAGGGATGAAATGAGAATATTCTTCATTGGATGTTTCCCTTGAACATCCCCAATAAGGAACTCAAATATGGTAATTATTTCTTATGTCGTCTTTATCTCCTTCAAAATTTTAGGATTATACTTAATCTAGGCTCAGGTGTTCGTTGTTCCCTTGGTTAAGAAAAATGTTCTAGTGGTGGCTCAGGCAATTTTTGTGCATCTCCTAAATATAAAATAGGATGATAAGGAGGTTGTTTCAAAGCACTCCCTAAATCAAGAAAAAGGGGTCGTTTCATAACACTCCCTAAATATTGAATAGAATAATAATAGGCTTGTTTCATTGGACTTAATTCATGGTATTCCAAATCATGCACATATGTACCTACTTATCCTTCTAGCAAGTATTGGTACTCTTCCTCTTCTAATATAGATGAATAAAAAATCCTTGGGCTTGCTTCTAAGCCTGAAGGCTCATAAGATTCTTTGTGTCCAACGTGTGCTTCCAACACAGATTACTTAGGTGATGTTGACCTTTGTGGAACACTATTGTTGGATCATTTTTTCCTAGAAATTATTATTGGGGTAGATGATTCCACCCCATCTTTTTAAATCATCTTCCAATTCTTCATTCCTCTACATCCCCTTTTACCTACACGATTAGGATCTTTTGGGGCAGCATGTTTTTCTTCTTCTGTATTCTTGCAATCCTATGTGCCCTAAATCATTATGAGGTCAAGCCTGCTTTAGTCTCTCAAAGTGATGCATAGGTTCTTACCTCTCGTCTTACCTCACTGTCACCTCAGAGCCAGGAATACATCTAATGTACTTCTGAATAATGCATAAAAAAAACAATTATGTCACACACATGCACCTCTAATAACCTCCTTCGAAACAAATTCAAAATGTTGGGCGAATTAATTGTTTTTTAATTAAGACCAATTAATTACACTCATACATAAATTGTTAACCAAGGTAAGTCATTTTATTTCAAGGTTATCATGCAAAGTATATGTAGGTAGAAATAACAACATTGTCCAATGCCAAACTCTCTCTGAACATGACACACAATCAAAATCACACCGATGTAGTTTCTCACTCTTAGCATACCAAATATCATTATTGTCACACTTCAACATCAAAAGCACTCTACACGCAGTTCTAAAATAAAAACACACTACAAAACAAAATCACTGAAGATCATTATTTATAGAAAAGGAAGAAACAGTCCTCGAAGGAATTGCAGATTCCATTCAACCAAATACTAACTCAATCAAAAAACTTATTACAATCATTGCTCTGAAAATTTGTGCGAACATATAGTAACATATTTACAACAGTGCATCTCTCAAAAACCCTAAAGACTATAACAGTAAAATGATAAATACACACATTTATAAATGGATCAATCCAATATTTATGCTATTACACCAATAATCAAAATAAACTATTTTGCAAGTGAATAAATCAGTAACTGTAGTGCATCAATCAAAATATATAACAATAATAGTAAAATAACATGAAACACAACTAAGAGTAAATTAAACAAGTTGTTACACTTCCTTAATGTCACAGTAGTCCTTGCTAAAGAGGAGGGCCCTTCCTCAGCGTGGAGATGATATTGCACAACTCATGAGCTAATTCAATGAGATAATGTGAAGCCAATAGCCAAATAGTTCACACTAATATCATAAAAGGGATTGTAGATACATAATTTCCCCAAAAATCCAGTAGTCTCACCACCCGCACCCTAAGAAAAGGACTTCCTTCTTTATATATTGCATCATGTATATTCTTAAGATCATAATCAGATGTGAGAATCTCTCAATTATCATGTTGTCCATGTTGAGAGTCTTACATAATAAATTACAACAATTTACTGAGAATAAAATAATATTACAACAATCTCTTAAAATAGTGGGATACTAATGTTGTCACCAAAATAAGACCCTGATAGACTGTTGATCAGGCTATCTCAGTGTAACTATTTCAACCCAATCTTTTAGCTAAGGCTTAGCCTCCTTAGCCTGAGAGGGCTCTCTCAAAGGGTTAATGATATTGATTAAAGATATGGATAGATGACTAACTCTATGGTTTGTGATTTTATATGTTTATAGATTGGAAGATGGAGACTTGCTACAATTGGGCTATGGAGTCAGTGAGAGAGATAAGGATAACAAATAGCTCTTCTTATAAAACTGAGGCTTGTATATACTTCAATGAAAGAGTGACACATTCAAGAAAGTCTCAATAACTTGAAGTTCATAGGAGTCAGAGCATGTGGGCATGAATTCTAAGTAATGATACATCAAGGTATTCAAAAGGAAAGAATTTAAAGTGATAGATCAGAGTTTAATACCTAAAGGAAGTCAGAGCATGAGTAACCATGAATTTTGAGTAATAAGTATTAAAACATTGAAGAAAAACATCTAAAGATAGGACCCAAGAACTCAATTCACCATAGTTTAACACTTAAAGGAAATCAGAGCATGTTCCTCCATGAATTCTGAGTAATAAGCATTAAGACTATGGAAGTAAAGCATATCAAAGATAAAATGTGAATCTCACTAAAGTACACTAAGAATCCCAGCTTCAGAAAAGTCCAACTGCTCCTGTATATATCAATCCCTGCATAGCATTTACAAAAGTAGTCTTTTTCTCTAACATTTTCCAACAACCTAATACATTAGTTCTTCTCCCATATGTAGAGTTCATGTAGATTCCTTCCTCCAACATGAGGGGAATTCGAATTCCTCCTAATTTGATACCTATTGACACTTCAAACTAACTATTTAATACAAAGGACAACTAACTAGGAGTCTTAGAGACCTAATACAACTAGGAGTGTAACTCCTTATTATGATTACAACAACCTTATCTAAACATTTAAAGCATTCTTTGACACCTAAAAGTCCATGAAGTCGAATTTTATGGTGCTCATAACCTCCTAGCTGCCCCTTGATGACTCATCCTTTTGTTGTTCCTAGAAACTAGGAGACTGTCCCTTGCTCTGTTCTGGCTGAAAAATAGGTCTTGGGACAGAGCTCATAACTTATCATAAACAATGTATTTGAACAAAATGAAGGAGGCTTTTTTGCACCAATCCATGCTGAACCAAAACCTCTCTTGGTTTTTTGAAACATATTTCCTACCGTCTAGAATGAGTCTTTGAAAAACAGGTGTAAAAATATGCTTGTGAAAAACTGCACTTACAGCAGTTTCGTAGCGCAAGTTTGATCATTCATTTCTCCAAAATCATAATCAATTTGAAGAACGTGGAAGAGGTTTTTGTACTTCAGAATCTTAGGAATGAAAACCTCTTTCAATTTTCTGAGATGAGGTTTTAACTTCTTGGTAATCCCCTTGGGAGTCGACTGCTCTTTTCATAACATAAAACTTTGGAGTTCATAAACGTCTTTCCTTTCCTTTTTTTTCCTTTGCTTGATGTTTATACCTTATAAGTAATCCCTTTCAGCTGCCCATCCTCAAAAATATATCCTTTTGTCTTACAAAATTTTTCCATCAAATCACAATATGCAGCAACAGCAGTTTTGTAGCGCGCTACGAAACCTCTGTACATTAGGCATCACTTACAGTAGTTTCGTAGCGCGCTACAAAACTGCTATGTAATTTAAAAACACAACTTTAAGACCAAAATTTAACTTTTTTGAGCCTATTTGTATTGAAATGTCCTTTTCAAATGCCCTGAAGCTATTCAAAACTGAAATGGAGATGCATCATTCTTCAAAAAACTTGCAACAAGGTAAATCATCAAAATTTGGTACATGACCTTACTTGCTATGTGATTTTCCTTAGCTAAGGAAATCCTTGCTGTTGGCTTAGTTGTATCTTCAAATCCTCAATTTGCCTCTTCATAATTCTGATGTTAGGTCTGAGCCTATTATTAATCCATCTGATGTATCTTGCCTTGCTTAACTTAGGAGCTGTCTCGCTTGAATTTGATGAAGATTTCTGACCTCTACTGACCATAGGCTTGTTTGCTCAAACTAAGAATGGTATCAAATGTCTATTGTATGAACATGACCAAGATCAGCATGAATATGTTCAAGATCAATTAACTCTTCCCTTACCCTTTTCTTTGAAATTTTGTCAATGATAACAACTAACATCATAAATTCATAACTGTCATAGTCGAATTGGCTGCATCATCAAGAAGTAATTTCCTTGCTGGCACAATGGTCTAGATTAATGATGACCAAGTTACAACCTATGTTGAATCCTGTTGGTGTTGTCAGGAAAACATAGTACTGTGAACAAAGTATCAATACTATGACAACAAAATATCATATTGGAATATCAACAACACAAAACCAAGACTAATAGCATAACTGCAAAACATCAATACTCCAACAACCCATACTATCCTGAAATATCTCCTTTGTCAATCTTATGAATAAAATCAATCAAAAAATAAACCTCTTATTAAAACACAAGTAAAATTGCATTAATTTAAGTGACATAAGAAAATAGCATACATTACTTAAAAAAGGAGATGAATGGAGTAACAAAGTATGGCTTAGGCGGGTAAATATGATGGAGAATATGGGTAAATGAGGGTAAAAATGATGCCAATTCCATGTCCCAACAAACACTGAAGAGAATATGTCCTGAAAGGCAAGTGATATTAGCAATGTAATGGGTAATCAAACTCATGTTAATAAAATACATCACCATTGTAGACCAAATCAAACATGAATGATAGGGGGATCGGAATCCACCAGAGGGAAATATTAGGTGGTAAATCATCACATGGTTCCTAAGTCATGAATATAAAAAACTATTCCAAATTTACATTTTATAATATAAGCCTAAGTCATGATTTAATCTTATACCTTAACTCCAAAAATTAAGTGGACATATAGTTGAATGACTTCCAAGGTGGTTGGGGTGAGTTATTTAGGTGACACTTGGAAAAAGAATAACATGCATACATAAGTATTATTTTCCATGGTATGGTATCATTAATCCCATCATTCAACTGTCACTCTTCCATGTTTCTTCATTGGTTGGTGATTAGAGACTAGAGGGGTTGTGATCTTGGACGACCATTGATCCCTATAACTTTGTAAGACATGGTGAACCCGAGGTGAATTTTTGGTTTCAAAACCTTCTTAGGGATCCTAAAGGTAAAATTTATTCTGTAGGATTTCTTAATCTGAGGCCTAAGGGGTGCCTAGAGACTCATGACGAAAGCTAGGAATCTTGGAGTTACAATACTCTAAGACTTCCTAGATGATCTAGGCTTAAATCCCTAGAAGGGTAGTGGCACAGGCTGAGGGACTATAGAAGTAGAGAATGTGGTGCACTACCTTAGGTTTTTCATGTGGGCGTGAGAGATACTATAGGGCAGGGAGATATTAGAGTTGATATCTTAACTCAATGCTTGTTTGGTACTAATCGTATGACCCCAAATGACTCTAGATGATAATTGTTTTTCGGTGGAGTCATATCCCTAGCTTGGGGGTGATCCATTGCTAAGAAATTAGAGTAGTGAGGTATATGGCTAGGTAGAAAATTTGAGGTTTCTAGCCAATTAGTGGAGAATTGTAAAAGATAAGTGTTCTCATATTTTGTGTGTTTTTCATAGTATATAATTTCATTTGTTGATTTTTGTTAATAAATTAATAAACATATTGAAATTAAATTCTAATTGGATAAATCATTATTAATTTAAATATGTGGTCTTAGACTTGCATATTTCTATCATATCTAAGGCATGTTAATTATATAGTATATTCATATACGTAGTTAATGAGCCATTGATGAAAATTCAACCATGTATACAGTCAACGAGTAGTAAGTATGTGCATCCAATTAATAGTCAATTTACAAAAAACATATCCATGCATACAATTGATGATCACTTGATAGAAAATAGATCCACATATATGGTTGATGGATAGTCAATAAGCCAATTGTATTCATTAACCAATGGGTTAATTTGTCTTCCTGGACAAATTTACTGTCAGAAATAAGTTTGAGGAGGACAAAAATGGTGTTAGACTATAGAAAAGAAAGAAATTATTTTTTTGAAGTGCCATATACTCTAAATTATTGATAGAGAGTGTCAAGTGTACTATAACAAAATATTTAGGAGTGGTATTTTAAGAGCATAATAAAGCACATGAAGGATTCTATACTACTCATTTAGGCTGCAATGTCAAAAGGTAACTCCATAGTGAGCATCCATTCCTTTGTATGTGAATTTTGATAGCTAAAGCAAATAGAGTACATAATAGGCCTCACATTCTATCTAGTTTTATTATTTTATTAGGTTTTCTACGACAAATCTTGCATTAAATTGTGTCTTTTATATGTATTTTGTGCATGTTATTTCATTTTCATATTTTCAATATTTATAAAATTCAAGCCATAAGCTAGGGATAACAAATTGAATATCCAAGGAAACAACTTTGCATAATCTAAGGTTTTCATAATGTTATTAGATCTGATGAACTATTCTAGTGGAGTATCCATGGAATTTTTTGAATCAATGTATCGACAATAAACCTTTTAAGCAATGGGGTATTGACATTATAGGATAAATAAATCGACATTTGTCAAACCAATAAAAGTATATGCTAATTCCAACAAATTACTTTTCTTAGTGAGATGAGATTATGCTAAGGATACAAGTGAATGAAAAAGTAATGATATAATTCGTTTATCAACTTTTGATTACCAAGTTTGTATTTCCTTGGTTCATTATTTTTTATAATGCTTCCTACTTCTCTTATTACTATTTGAATTTTCTTTAGATAAAGGTATAAAACTTATATATTTAGCTCATTATTGTCAATGTGATAATGGATTCTATTTAATTCAATAAATAAGAATTTGATATGTGCCCTGGGAACAATTATAGCGAAGAACCATATAATTTAGCACATTGCTTTGTCTAATACTCTCTAGGTTGATAAAGCCACATATAAGGATCATTGGGAACTTCTTATTTCTATTTGGTTAATGAGAAAGAATAAATTCTTCCACAAAATTTTCTTGAAACCATTAGAATTGTCCCAATCTTTAATCACTTAGACTTCCTTTTCCCTCCAAAATAGAATTAATAGATTTATTATGTTGGAGGAGCAAAGGGAGAAAGCTAAGCATAATGTTGTAACTCATGATCAAACCATCATAATATGTTTCTACAAATATAACGTTGGTGAAAAAAAATTTGAGATAAGTGATTTGGTCCGTAAATGGGATAGAGTTAATAAGACTAAAAGAAATCATAATATGTTTCAAAATTTGTGGCATGGTCCCTACCATATTGTATAAAAAATAGGAACTAGCGTGTACAAGTTACAAAGCTAGGAAGGTGAACTTGATTCCTTTCTTGTTAATAGCCAGATTCCTAAGCATTACATTACTTGATTGTATTGCACAACCAATCAAATGTATATAGTATTTTTTGTCGTTTTACTATTTTGTTTTGATTTATTTCAATAAATTAAGTTTTACATTACTTAGTTTACTTTTTTGGGTTGAATTTTGTTCTCTTGTATCACCTTTCAGGCATCTTCAGCTTTCAATACTTACAAAACAAACAACCTATGGCTTTATTTCATGATAGCCTCTTGATTCTATCAAAAGTAAAGAGATATAGTCATGAACTAAACAAGGAGGAAAAGACTAATTCATAGCATCATTTATATGCAATTTTGGAAACTTTCAATACCTTTATCAGTTAAAGAACTAGTTATAACCAATAATGAATGATCAAATATCATAAACTTTATGAAGATAATATAAGCAATGAGGAGAAACTAATGGATTTAATTTCCATTGAAAGTATAATCATAAATCCTATATACTTGATAATTTATTCATCAACATAATCTTCCTAAGAAACTTAAAGGCTTTATTTCACCTTATTATCTTAAACTTGAAATAAAAAATGATATTAGAGAGAGAGTGAAAGAAAAGAAAAAATTAGAAAAAAAATTGGAAGAGAATTATACCATATTATCTAATGAGGAAATGCATGTATCTCTATCAATGATATGGATGCTCGTTGGTAGTAGAGACATTGCTTCTAACTTCTACTCTCCTTGAAATTGATTTTTTTAAGTTCAAATATATGTATGCAGAGATGTTGTGTATGACTAGTGAATCACCATTTCTTGATTCCTTAATTCATTAGGGTCTAATTAGGAGTATTTTAAAAATCCAATTCAAGAAACTTGGAAAAAAATATTAGTATATTTAGGTGTGCTAGCCAAGACACAATTCAACTCTTCTTTCCTTGTGATCAATTGAAAAATAATTTTTTGGGTAGGAGAAAGAAAAAAGTATAGAAATTGGGCTCTAAGGGATAATGAGAAAAATATTGAGGTTCTTTATACCACTCATAAAGGTAGTATATTTGTGATCCAATATAGACAAGTGTCATTCTTTGGAGGATGTTGGCATTATATTTTTATTGGATTGAGAAAACCAATGGAATCTTAAGAGACATGAATTATGGATTGTTGTAGAGGATTAATGCATTAGGTATTTCAAAAAATTTACAAACTATCAGAAAATTTTTAACACCATATGGGAGATGGATGATAGTCAAGGTAATAAAATAATAAGGTTTCTAGATGTGGTTGGCCTTAGGGTAAAATATTTTAATGGTATTATTAAGGAATTGAAGTAGGGTAAAATATGAGAAATACTCAAGCAAATCATCTATTTTCTAATACTAGTGCAGGGGGAAGATAGTCATGCCATTTACAGTTTCATGTCTAGTGAGTAACTTCTTACAAGGAAAAGCACATTCAAAAAGACAAAAGTCTTGACCTGAATGACTATAAAACTAAATTTTATGAGGATTTGTTTGATATCTTATGAGATGATCTATTATGGGTGGTGGAAAAGATATGTCAATCCATAAAAATTCCAAGTAGTTATTATTTAAATTTTATTGCAATCATTCCAATAGTGGATTGTCCAACGACCTTTAATGATTTTAGACTTATAGCTTTATGTCACAATGTATATAAAATCATAGCTTGAGTAATTTTTGTTATATTAAATATATTTTTGTTAAACACAACTACACTAGAGCCATTTGGATTTCTCAAAGGAAGACTCATTGATGGAGAAATCAATTTGGCATTGGAAGGATTGCATTCCATAAAATATCTAAGGTTCCCAATTACGGTAATCAATCTTGAATTATCAAAAGCATATGATTAGGTATCTTGGATTTATGTTAGGTTGTTATTATTGCATATTATAATTGATCTATACATGGTTAAATGGATCATGGAATGCATGTCTACAATGTCATTTGTTGTGCTAATCAATTTCTTGGGATCCTCCTTTTATAAACCTTCTCGCGGATTAAGACAAGAATTCCCCTTATCACTGTATCTGTTTTTATTGGTTTTTGATTGCCTTAATATGGCTATTTACAAGACGATTAAAGTGATAACAATATAAGGTGTTCATGTATGTAGAACTAAGCATCATACACACTTGTTGT